>JABSTT010002501.1:0-39496 GCA_013339685.2 Hyalomma asiaticum | reverse complement strand
AATTCCGGAGCATTCCTCTACGGCTTCTCCCATCATCATATCGTTGTCTTGGGGTCTAAGTTCCTCTAACTAGTAATATTAAAAATATTTAATTTCTTCAGGCTTCTGAAAAAAAAATTCACAGCATATCCACGGAGTGAATGATGATGAGTGGGCGGAGCTCGGATGTTCATCGTAGATCGTGCCGCGTCCGGATTAATTTAGTTAACGCGCACGCTACGAATCCTTATGGTTCAACTACGCACAAGTGAAATCTCCCACCAGACTTCATTGCAAGTCAAGATCCAGTGCTATTATATATATATATATATATATATATATATATATATTATATATATATGCCCCGCCACGGTGGTATAGTGGGAAGGTACTCGGCTGCTGATCCGGGGTCGCGGGATCGAATCCCGGCCGCGGCGGCTGCATTTCGATGGAGGCGAAATGTTGAGGCCGTGTGCTGTGCGATGTCAGTGCACGTAAAGACCCAAGGTGGTCGAAATTTCCGGAGCCCTCACTACGGCGTCTCTCATATCATCAGAACGGTTTTGGACGTAAAACCCCCCAAAAACAACAACAACAACAATATAATATATATATATATATATATATATATATAATATATATAATATTATAATATATATATATATATATATATATATGGGTGTGGACCGTGAACGGTCTCCAGCGCGAGCAGTCGGTATTTTTCAATCAAGAAACTCGCTAGAAGCCTGCGTCAAGCTTGTCTCTCGCGGGTGAGGGCGCGTTCTCCTCTTTGCGAGCTGGTAGCGCGTTCATCGAAGAAAGAGCGTTTCCGTAGTCAACGCGCGCCTTTCGCTCTCTGTCTCTCTCTCTCACACAAGACAGCAGATGGAAAAGTGAGAGAGCTCGCGCGCCTCCCACACGTAGCATCATTCATTTCTTTGAAGGTAACGTGCTACTAGGAACAACGGACGGACAGACCCAAACCTTAAGGAGCTTCGCCCGTAAATGTGCGCTAGAGTCTAAAGAGTGCGACTCAAATGGGCGTCCTCAAATGCATTGCGACATATAGTGCAACTCATATTTAAATGGAGTGGCTTAATTATCATCCAGTTCGGCCGAAGTACAGCCTTCCGCGCTATTCCAATATTCGTACTCTCCCATGCTATTCTTGCTATATACACAGTGCACGGGACAACGAGTTTCGGATCTGTTGTACGATATTTATAGCACCGTAGTTTTCGACAGCCGCGATCTCGTCGCCTAATTCGCATGACGCTTTCGCCTTAAAACAGCTACAATGTTCCTCTAAGGACCCACCACCGCACCAACTCCGCCGCGGGGTTCTCGCTAGATAACGAAGACGGAATTTTTCGTGTTCAGCGTCCACCTCCGTTTTTCTCTAATTTCTAGGCCCAATATGCTTTCCCCCAAAGTGGGCGCAGCACCAACTAGAAAAGAAAGTGGAGCTAGAAATTTCACAGTATAAAGCTTTCCGCGATCTTTGATCTGCTATGTGACGTCCAGTATCGGTACGTCCAACATAATGATTGCACGTACCCCTTACTGTCTCAGCGCTGACGATTTGTAACGAATGAAGGTCAGCCACCCTGGGACATTTTGCTTAACGGAATGATAAGAGATGATTTATACGGTAGGATTCGCACTGTTCGTGGTCCTGTGTTTTTCAGGGCCGGATTGCAGAGAGCAACGTTGAAAAGCTCTTAGAGTGACCGAACAAGCTGACGTGCTAGAGAATCGTAACTTACGATATCCTGTAACACGCGTCCTGAATTATCGAATGCGCATATTACAGGCCTCTGTGATGGGGTTCTTTGAGAATTAGGTGAGAACGCACGTTGCGTCTTACGACGGCAACGTGTTCAAGAATACGGCGAGGGCTGTTTTCTGTGAAGACTTTATGAAAACACAAACGAACACGAACACAGAACAACGAACACAACAACTAAGCAAACCGCCACACTCTCGAGCAGGAAAGAAAGACAACGAGCATGCAAACGAACGCGTCAGTTTGGCCATCGTGAAACAGTCTCACCGAGGCTGCATGGCTGACGCGTGGAAGAAGTCCACGCAGGCGAGGCGTCAGTGCGGACGGGAGGTCTCGCTGTCGTTTGATGAACGGTGCTGCGTCACGTCTGATGCTACTGCGGTGCGGGCCAGGGACGGAGACGAGGAGGACGACGAGCACCGAGGTCACGGGAGGCGTCGCGTTGCCGCTCGGGGCTGGAAGGAACAATGCAGCACTCGGGTCTACACCCGACGGTGTTGTCAG
Source organism: Hyalomma asiaticum (assembly GCA_013339685.2). Taxonomy (NCBI): domain Eukaryota; kingdom Metazoa; phylum Arthropoda; class Arachnida; order Ixodida; family Ixodidae; genus Hyalomma; species Hyalomma asiaticum. Next base: position 37,227 of record JABSTT010002501.1, on the reverse strand, counting down.
AAGCTTGGGCGGCTCGTCAGGCGACGGAAGGAGACGACGTCAGGAGCTCTTTGCCAAGCGGAGCCATACACCCCGACTCTTGGCACCCGCCAGCCACTCGGGACTACGCCGCGACCGTGGTACTGGCGGAGAGCTCCCCTGCCACGTCCGCCCTGCTGGAACGCCGCTTCGCTTCCCCCATATGGCGCCTTCACGTGCGCGCTCCACGCGCCACGCTCCGTCTTTACTCCTTGCGGCTGCATTTCTCTTCCTGTTCTCATCTTCCTCACTGGCTCACGTGCTGAGCCGGCGCTTGTTCGTGGCCGCTCTTTCCATTGCGGCTTCGCCACAGGAACAAACATCACAGGCGCGCACGTCTCCCATGACAGCCTCCCAGTAATGTGTTGTGTGCAAAGCAGTGTATTTCAATGCAGTCTATGTATTCTAGGAAGGCTCAAATGAAAAGAAGGCAGTGTTCATGGGGTTTGGCAATACAACAACATTTCGTGACTAGAATAACCATAGTTGGGACTCGGTTAAATGAAGGATGCCGCTCTCTGCAGCACCCGTAGGAAGCATGGCGCAGCCTTCGTGCAGGTGAGGAAAAGCGAATGAAAGAATGACAATGAAAGAAAAGCCCTCCTAAGGGATTTCGAAATTTGGCCACGTGGGTTTCGTTAAAGCGTGCAGTGATATCGCTCAGTATACATGCTTCTTAATATTTCACCTCGATTGAAATGTAACCGCTGCACAGGGGTTCGGGGGGAACCCGTGTCTTTCTGGCCTGCATTCTAGCACCACATCAATAACATGACGGCGCACACCCACCGTGGTAGCATAGCGGCTACGGCGTTGCCTTGCTAACTTCAAGGTAGCGGAATCAAATTCCGGTAACTGCAGCAGCATTTCGATGAGGTAGGAATGCAAATGAATAACCGTGTATTTTATGCATGTTAAAATAAGGTGCCCGTTAAAAAAACTCGGGTGTTCAAGTTTACTTCGGAGCTCTCCACTATGTGGCGTGCATCACTACAGGGCGTGGTTTTAACAAGAAAAACCTGAAGAATTATTTTTATTGCGACAGCAATTATATAAAGAACTGAACGTGGTTTCTGACGTGGCCGTACTTGGTAAATGCATTTTTTTTTTTTTGGTCCGCAAGCCCCTCCACTGGGCATCGCATGCCCGACCTCTCGGTCAAGAGGCGCGCGCCTCGCAAAACTCGCCCTCGGACACGGCTCATGTTACAGCGCAAGCGGAGACGGGCTTGTAGGTAGGACGTATTAGTAGACCAGCGCAAACGAAAAAACAAAGGACACAAGCACTCAAAGCCACAAGACAAAGGTCCCGTACTTAGAAGCAGCTCTTGAAGCTGGTAAACATGCCTGAATATCAGAGCTGCCTTCCGCTGTAGAGGCCCGTGTTTTCATGTAGCCACCAAGATGGCGCCTTATTCCCTGCGTATTGTTCGCCTGTGTCGCGGACTGCGTTTCCACGTCGTAGCCGAGAAGCTTCGGCGACAGGGTAATCGCGCTGAACGAAAAACGTACTTGCATGCGTGTCCACGCTCAACAAGCAGAAACAACGTGCGTTTGCGCACTAGGCACACTTCTGCTCAACGCCGGATAGGAATCCGCAGTTCGGGTACAGAAAGTGGAAGCGCATTGCCCCTAACTTTGGTAGAGTTAGGTTGTAACCAGACTGTATGCGTTGCTCTTGCATTCATTGCTTCGCCGTTCTGGCAAAACTGACTCATTACTAAGACCGGCGCGCAGAAGAACAAGGAGCAAGGAAGGCGATAGCATTCACCAGCGTATCGAGCACTGCGTATCCCGATTCTAAAAAGTACTTTGAGAAGAATGAACACGCAGCACCGCGCAGCGTGTTAAATACACTATGGTTTCGAAAGCGTTACTCGTCTGTCCGAGGCGCTTATTCAGGTGGACGTAAACTTTAAGTTGTGAAAGGGAAAATTAGCATCCACCCGACTGTAGCACAGGCCTACAAATGGGCGGATCCGCATGGATTTCCTTGTAGCCTTGTGCTACAAACGGGTGGATGCTAATTTTCCCTTTCATAAACGTTACTTCACCTCGCGGGTTTCGGCATAACTCATTTGCCAAATTTTCGTTTGACATCGATTGCCGGATGTACCTTGGATCCGCAACTATTCTTGGTACAACCGAGCGCGGACGGTGCCAAGAGGCAGTGCCGATTCAGGCAGCCAGAACATAGGAAGCGTAAGTACTAACGACTCTTAGCTTTGGAATATTGTATCTCTTATTCTATCTCTAAACGCACAACTACCACCACCATCATCAATATTGGGTGGAACAGGACAGGAGTTAGTTCCGCTTTCCCTCACATCGCCCGGAAGGAAAACTGCCGGTCCAGCTTTAATATTCTTTCTGCCATACAATCAGCACTTTATGGTTCACTATTCTCTTTATTAAACCTGTGGTTGATCGCACTAGCACAAATAGTAATGTTAAATATTTTTTATTATGTGCTAGCATTGTTGTGCTGTCATCAGTACTTATGTTCCTGCCTTTTGCGTTTCTCTCAGACTATATCCAACGGAAGTCGTTGGTCCGAAGGGTAGTTAAACAAATACGCGCTTGTTTCTAACCTGTGCGTTCACTTTTACTAAAAAAAGTGCATTAAAAATATACCTCATTAATACAGGTTGATAAAATACGATATATTCACTTTAATTATATACATCAAACATATTATGAAACAAAATGAAAATAAAACAAACGACACTCTTTTAGCAAGTGTGGAAAACGACTTGCTTAGAATCTATGCCGACTTCTGTTGACAGACGTAATGTTTAAGCCCTAAAACTATCAAAGTGTGCTAGTACACTACGGGTAGCGGCATAGCCACCAGTTCATTGACAAAGTGAAAGAGGATACATTGTGCTAACCCTTGGTGAACTTTCGTGACTTTATCTTTCGCTCTGCAAACACTACGGACTGACAAAGCAACAAGACGCGGTCGGCAGTCTTACAGGAACTCCTAAACCTAAGGCATCGTCACATAACATAGCCGGCTATAAATGCACACGAGCACTAATTTCAATGACCAACTTGGTGGGATTGTCTAACCGACGTCTCAGGATTCGTTATAGGGCTCCCGGAGACAAGAGAGTTGTCTTTGCTAATAGCGGTCTCCGTCACACTGTCACCACCGAAAGCGCGATGGCGTTTGCAGACATTTTGCTTTTAAGGAAAACACACACAACAGAAAAATCAGAGTACAGGGAATGTTATGCGCAAAACCTCTCTTATGGACACATCTGGGCAACCGAGGTGGGTGCGACCGTAAGAACGTTTGCGATAGCGAAAATTCCGCGAACGAAAATAAGCTAAAGGAGGACAGAGTGCGGTTTAGCTGAAAACCAAGGTCAACTGTACAGGCGCCCTAAAAAGCAGCAGTAGACGCACGCACCAAAAGAAAAAAAAAAACTGACACTAAGGTGTTGCGAAATAAAGTCCTTGACCACTACTACCGGGGCCCTGTCGCAGAAAGTGGCCTGCGATAAAGGCTGTGTCGTTTTACGGCCGCGTTAGGGATAACAAGGTTCAACGGGTTTATTGCTGCGGACAACTTGAACGCCTTGGGCTATACGTTACCCGACGACGTCTTTACAACTGTGCCTCTCGTCCCTTTCGAAGGAATACTTCGTAGCTATACTTGAGAACACAGGAGGCGGAGCCGGATAGTCTGCATCCCTTCCCGTCTTATACACCGCCAGCTACGTGGTCCACATCTTTCATGGTTTCTCGTATTCCATTGCTTTACAGAAATACATGGCCGAAATTGGGGATGATGGTGCCTGCCCCCGCCGCCACCAGTGTGCATAACCGCCTTCGCTCACAATGATGGAACGAGGTAAAAAAAATCCTCTATTTCTGTGAGGATCTGAACGCAGCTCATCAAAAAATACAGCGCCCTACCATGCATCCCCGATTACATGGTAGGGGAGCGCAGTGTACTGAAACAAAATGTGGCATAGAAGGAGTGGTGTTTCGGGACATAACGTGCTTTTACCGTGTTCTGTTGGTTCGTCGACGAAGACGCAAAAAATCATCATCGCGTGCATTCGCACGTGTTTGTGAATTCAAACATATCACGTGCATGAGCACTCGACGATCGAGTCCGCGTGCATATGCGCGTGTTTGTGAATTCAAATATTTGTTTAGTCAAAATATTTTTGTGTTTTTAGTGGAGAGAGTGGACCCTTGATGTCGCATAATTTGGACCCTTGATGTCACTAATTTGGACTTCTTTAGGAAAACCAAACAAGAAGAGAAACTCAGGGGAGACGGAGACTTGAATCGATGAATAGATCGCTAGAAACGATGTAGAATAGGGAATGTCGATGTCGCTGGCTGCCGCGACAGTTCCTGTTCTACATCGTTTCTAGTGATCTGTTCATCGATTTTAGCAAAACCAGCAGCACAAATATTTTAACAGCGAGTAAAGGACATGACTGTGCGTGCTTGGGTATTCCACATCCATGTTCCTTCGCGCTGTAGCTGTTTTAATTAAGAACGTCAATAAAATATCTTGCTAGCACATCTTATAGCTATTTATACTCCTCATCATTGCTTTCAAGCCGTTTTACAAACTTAGTAGTTAAACGTTGGCTTTTGACACTCCCAAGTTGTTTACGCAGAATTTTCAATCTATAGTTAATCCATTGTTTGTGGCCAAGCGTTTATTAATTGACGTATAGAGGATTAATTGACCTTCTTTAGAAAGCTTGCGTGCTCTCTCGGCTGGACTGCTTTTTGGTTGGACTGCTTTGAGGACAATAAAATATTTCGTCCTGGAGCTGCGTTGATGTCTGTAACGCACAGGTCTCATGGTAAAGCTATTATAGGTGTTAAGCTTCGTCTGCACTTAATTTATCTGGCGAGCGTGAAGGAAATGAGCGTGAAGGAAAGTTGCGAAATGTACTTACGTCGCAGATGTTGCGTAAAGCATGTGTCAAATAAGCGATAAGCAAGGTAGTCCTGTTGCACGCAAAGGTGCTTTAGAGGTAACTGAGGGCAAGAAAATTAGAAATCATGTTGCTATAAGCCATACTTGGCAGTGTATGTGTATAGAAGTATAATTAGGAAATTACAAAATTAGTCTCATCGTAGAGTGAAAAAATGTGGGCTGCTTGCACTATTTAGTGCAAGGCTGGACTAAGAGTGGAGGATGCGGCCGACCTAGCTCCTACCGGCTTCCATAATCTCAACTTCGTCGCATGATTTTTCAGGTGTGCAGCTGCTACACGGTTTGGCGGGAACATGTCGCATCACAACCTGTGACATCATGTTACGTGACTTGGGTCGCGTGTGTAGGTGTAAGTTCACGTAATAGGCGATGTCAGGCTGTGAAGTCCACCTCTTTTCCTCCACATCCTAACCTTCCTTTCATACTCGTTGCTGTACTGCACATGCTTACGCTATGCTTCACCCTCCTGCTCCTCCCAACTTCCTTTCCCCGCACCCTTGCTGTACCAACGCCTCCTCTATTTTTGTGAAAAAAAAAATAGAGGAGGCGTTGGTTGTACTGTGACTGATGAGTGACTGATTCCGTTAAGGAATGATGATGATCATGGTGATGATCATGATGGTGATGATTGTGGTTCAGCTAGGAAAGGACGCTAATTTCTGCAGCCCATGTAGGGAGCGCGGCTAAGCGTGGTCCCTACATGAACGCTACATTTAGGCCATGTCGCGTAGGGTAGAGGGAATGAAATAGAAAAAGGAACGCCGTAGTTGAAGGTACGGGAAATGTTCACCGCCTGGGGCTCTTTAAGGTGTAATGACAACGCACAGTACACAGGCCCCCGGCATTTTCGCCTCCATCGAAAATGCGACCGTCGCAGACGGGACCGAACCTGTGTTTTTTGGGATGCGGCCGAGCACTTTAACCACTGCAAAACACGGTAGAAAGTGAATTCCTGCAAAGGAACTCAGCAAATTGGAGAAATGCAATGTCATGCCTATGTATAACTTGCATTCCTTGATTTACTTTATATCGGTCATCCAACACCCTGCCATGCTTAGTACGCACAGGCACGCCCCCAGACCCACAATTTTAATAATAAACCAGTTTTTCGCAGACGCAACTGCGAACAAAGCTCAACATATGAAGTCGCAATAGAATGCGCTTGTACGCTAATCCGCAAGTGCCTCTCAGACGGGAAAACAGTGGCGTCGATGCCATCTCATCAGCCAACCACATACTTCCAGCGGTGACTGTTCATTCCAAAGCCTCAAACATACTGAGCCAAAGAAGCAGCGCTACATCCTGAGACTATATTTAGATTAATGTTAGTCCTCGAGGAAACTGGATCGTTGCTCATACTCAACAGTCCTAGAGACCAAGGCCTGTGTATAGTCTGTGCAACAAGACACCGTAGCGCGGCTGCGGCGCGCAATCTGCAAAATTACGTACCTTTTCTTGCAAGCGAAGCGCATTTTTTATAGGACGCCTTTGGCATCACCCGCATTGCGCTAATACATACTCCTGCATTAGACTGGGCGCCAGTGTAAGCAATGACACATAGATACTGCTCGCTCACTTGCACAGGAGATTTTAACTGTGATATCGCGTACCATACGGGAACGACTCACTTCGACATTGTGCTATGGGCTTCCTTCCTGTCTCTCTAACTTTCATTGTCCCCACACCTTTCCGCTTGTAGGACAGCCTATCTAACTGCCCTGCACTGGTTAACCTCCCTGCCTTTTCTTCTGTGCTATTTACATAATCTAGTAGTACGACATGCGAGAAACCACGACATTAACCATATAGCGAAAAGAACGTGCGTATAAGGAATGCATCCAGCGAAAAGGCAATGGTCTGGCGGAGTCCGAACCTCACGGAAATTTGCTACACGATTGTAGTCGTGTAGGCTCTTTATGAGTTGCAGCATTTTTCCGAGACCAGCGCTGCTAGGACGCACGTTCTGCAAGAATACCTTCTAAGTGCGCCTCTCCGCTCCATTGTCACGAGCGTGCTTTCTCCTTCTACAGGTAAAAAAAAAAAGCGCCCCGAATGTTTATTTGCCCAAAAGCTGCCAAGCTAGCCCGCACACTTTTTTGAAAAACTGCTGCGCACTGCTTTATTAGACTCATTATCGAAATAATTGCGATGTGATAGCCGTACGTTCTGCATGTCAAATGCATGCGAATGTATTAATTTATAATGCGCTGCTAGTTAGGTGTATAACCGCTACTAATAGCGAGTAACTCAAATATTCAACCGAACGAGCAATTGAGATGTTTTCTTCTTTTTTGTTTTTGTATGAGAAAGCTTGTTCTAAAATTCTAAAAGGACTTCCGCAGGCGAAAATGGATGCAGTTAAACGGTAGTGTGCTGTCGCCTTGTTTTATTGCGTTAGATCAGGAGTTTCCTGGCGGGAGCTACAATTGCTCATTTGATGGTGCGGGTGTGGCGAAACGAATGAGGGAGCGCGGGTGTAATTTTAGTGTGCCGCTTGAGGCGTGAGAAACGTTTAGATGCTTGCACGTGTTGCGAGGGCAGTTGTAATTTTACCATGGAAACTAGGAGAACCAATTTGTCAACGCATTTACAGGATGGTACAGAAGATAAATGAATTAGCGCATCTCAGGAATACACGTAGGGTTGCAGGCAAGCGGGCTTCAAACGAGCCACCTTAAAAGAGGAGCTCCTCGCAGTCTCCCTTCTGTATAGCTTACATAAGGGCGTACGTTTCATGTACGAAGTTAGCGGATGTCCATTACGTGAGCGAACTTGTGTCCCACGCTGTGAACTACATAACTATCGAAGTTGTTCTTCGCTTCTTTGAACTACGCTGGAAGCAAAGCTTTGAAAGTGCACTGCCGGATTATATTTATTCGTACTTCCGAGCCACCGTTCTTTAAGGTTCTCGCGCAGCATATGCAATTACGTTGCTCGCTTTTTAAAGTAATTTCCTCATGTTGTCTCCTAACAGCTGAGCTATTTATGATCGAGGTTGATCCCTGTAGAGCATCGTTCAGAGTTTTCTCTTCCATCGTATTTCTTAAAACGTTTGTATGTCGAACGTACGACTTCAAAAATTTGCTCCGTTCCTTGCTTTCCACAAATCCTGTATGTATGTTTCTTCATGGAGGTGACATACTTTTCGACGTCTACTCCAACCTACCTAAATGTTTCACACCTTAATCTGTCACCTCGTCGAGACTATGACGGACGGCGTAAGTAAACTGTTAAAGATCAAACTGTTAAAGATTTTCTGCCCAGAAAAATAACCCCTGTCACAGAAGAACAGTAGCGGCCAGCACAATCTTCGGTAGTCGACAACACTGATCAACGGCTAAGCGCGTCTGCATTGCACGTGCATCAGAGTGCAGTCTAGCGTTCTCACTCACGATCGGGTACTTTATGGATGTTTCTCTAAAATACCCGTCGGGTGGGACAGACAGTCGGGCTAGTTGCTCTTGCACCTAAATAACACGTTTTCATAAACTGTTTGTTGCGCATGCGTTATTACGTGTAAATATTTCGGTGGGTGACCTTCACGATGAACACTTGTTAGTAGTGCTCGTCCTGTCTGCTTCGTGTCTCCTTGTCGGTCCGTGTGCGACAATCGCGCTGAGTTAAACATTTCAAGAAGCCGGACCTACTAGCCCAAGAGTATGTCCTACTCAAATATATTTCTATTACATTGAGCCCGTTCTTTTATGTGCAGCGTTCATCATCACTTACCGCTCGAACCCATTATTGAGGCGACATGTTAGGCGAGGTGTCACGCTTTCTGCATCCGCAAAGGCACTCTACTTCACCTTTGCGGATACCTCTTTGGTGCAGTGAGGCCTTCTTGGAACCATGTCAACAGACTGTCAGGCATATTAAGGTCCAAACTGTGGTGCTAGGTTCGTTTGCTCCAGGACTGCCTGATTATTTCGGGCTTTAAAGATCACCCGGAATAGCTCGCAGCCATTAAGTTAAGAAACTACAAGATTTTAAGAGCTCAGCTAATTGAGAGCAGGTGGAAGTGCGCATGACACGTTGACAAGCAGGTCTTAGTGTTTGGAGACTCAGAGTTACTAGAAAGAATTACGTATCTGTAGGAAAAAGGACCTAAATTCACTGTAAGCGCATGTGTTCCCACTCATGAGCTTATTGGGATCAACCGAGAGCAACACATGAAAACAGAAAACGAATTTTGAAGAGGAAGTGGAGTGTTCGCAGAAATGCTTCCCACCAAGGACTTATGCCCGAAAGAACAAGCAGTTAGATGTCAATATCCTTCTTCAAGATTATTGACCTCTCGTCCCTCCTAGCCGATAGGGCGGGAGGATTTGTGGTAGCGCCAAAGAGAATGTTTCAGGAGAACCCTGTAGCTGCGCGAGTAACTTTGCCCCGATAAAAAAGAGTGCTCTTAGAATTAAAATGAAATTTGTTGAATTTTGAAAGAGCCTTGAGCTGGCTAAGGTAGCCAACGAAGTTAAGAGAAGTGGGATCAATAGCTGGTGTATATTTTTTTACTTCAAAGACGCATAAGGCAGAGGTATCCCTTGAGACAATACTGAACGAGATGGGAACGTGGCAACATAATGTGAGCGAATTTCTTTGGAAAAAATGGGCTAAACTCAATGTACAGGATCCTTTTCGCATAAAGAATTTGAGTGAAGTCTTGCAGTTTGTCAAGTGCGCCTGTAACGTAGGGAACGCGTTTCCTGTCAACAAAGATCTATAGTATTCTTTACCCCAAGATAAGCACATGCTCTCGGTAAAAATATTGTATTGAAGGAAATGGAACGTGAGATTTTAGCAAGGTTGCACGGATGTCAACTGATAACTCTTTTAATCTTGCCTGAGTCACGGCGTCGCTTTTATCGCTTTTAACGAACAACCCCACTTGCAACGTCAGGGTGTTTGCATAGGCTCTCTCGTGGCTACTGTTTTATGTGACGTATTTTCATCAGCTATCGAGTAAGCATTGAAGCACGCTTTTAATGATGGGAGGGGGGGGGGGATGTTTTCTAGCTTCTTAAATACGTCGATAATTTTTTAATTCTTCTAACGAAGCAGGGTAACCTAGCATACACTGCCCCTGTTTTAAGATTTTAAGGCCTTCTTTTAGAGGCGAAGCTCCTTAGGGTGTGGGTCGTTCCCTCCTCTATAGTAGTAGTAGTAGTAGTAGTAGTAGTAGTAGTAGTAGTAGGTATGTAGCCACCTCGGGCCGCCGGGAGGCTCGCGCTCGAGAGCTCGCGCGCCGGGAGGCTCGCGCTCGCCCTCGGCGCGTGCCTCCCGGCGCGCGAGCTCTCTCACTCTTCCATCTGCTGTCTTGTGAGAGAGAGAGAGAGAGAGAGAGAGAGGGAGAGAGAGAGAGCGAAAGGCGCGCGTTGACTATGGAAACGCGTTTTCTTCGATGAACGCTGTACAAGCTCGGAAAGAAGGAGAACGCGCCCTCACCCGCGAGAGACAACGTTGGTGCAGGCAGCGTCTTCTAGCGAGTTTCTGATTGAAAATTGAAAAATACCGACTGCTCGCGCTGGAAAGGCGTTCACCGGCCACCCATATTATATATATATATATATATATATATATATATATAGGCACTGGTTCTTGACTTGCAATGAAGTGCCGGTGGGAGATTTCACTTGTGCGTAGTTGAACCATAAGGATTCGTAGCGTGCGCGTTAACTAAATTAATCCGGAACTCGGCACGATCTACGATGAACCTCCGGAGCTTTTTATGCGTGAGCTTCCCAAAGTGAGCGCTATGCAGTTTCTAGACGTAATGTTAACATTCGATGCTCGTAATGTTTGTTGGGTGTACTTTCCACGCGCCAAAAGAAGGACTCTGGCCTCACGACTCTGCTCACTCCATGATCATCAAATGAGGCATAGCGATACAGTGTATGTATTTGGCGCTCCGAAAATCGTGCTCATATCAGATGCAAGAAATCTTTATGCATCATGTCGACTGCCTTGTGGCAGCGGGCTTCCTTTCGAAGGTTGTGGTGGCGGTGGCCGAGTCCCTCCTGGAAAGGGTGATGTCCCGCGAGTACGGACGGGTTGTACTCAGACCGAGCGCTTGAACGGGAGGCCAGAGGTACTGCCGTATATACATGCGCTTCCGCATAACTTCAAGAAGGTTGTCAGCAGACACAATGTACCTCTAGTTTTCTTCAGCCCCTAATGAGCTGCAGAAACTTCGCTTAAGTAATGAGCTGCAGAAACTTCGAACACCAGAAAGGTGCCCAATACAGGTTGAGCCTTCCTTCACAGAGTGCTCAATCCGAGTCACTGATTCGAATTATTTGTCCTGTGGGAAGATCTGCATCGGCCAAACTGAAAGATCCTTCGAAGACCGTCTGAAGCAGCATTTTCTAATCGTAAATAAGAGGGAAGGCAAGCGCGTGTTTAGTTGCGCGTGTAACTGCATGCCATTGTGCGCCAAGGTTCAAGGAGCTAAGAATCCTAGGTAAAAGCAAGAGGTGCACAGCTCAGCTAGCTTTAGAAGCTTTTGCACATAAAGAAAGAGCTAATAAATTTGATTTGATTTGATTTGATAATCTATATTAGTGCGGCATTGATAGGCTGGCACTCGTCAGCATTTCGTTCCATGCAGACTCTCTACTGATTTGTGCATGTTAGTCTCGTGGGTTCCTCGATAATTTGATAAAGTTTTGCAGCGCATGCGTTAAGCCTCATATGTACCACGGTGTGCGACCTTCACAGTTAACAGTGGTTAGTAGCGCCCGTGCTATTTCCTTCGTCTGTGACTCGTCTGCCTCCTTGTGCCAATCGCGCTAGGCTCAAGAGTTCAAGACACCCGTCGGGCATGGATAGGTTTTAAAATAGCCGGCACCATTCTTGCAGCAACATGCAAGTTCATGTGCTGCCTGCGCAAAGCGGGAACCGTGACGCGTATTAAGTGCAAAAAGTAGTCCCTGTGAAGCAAGGCAAAAGAAAACGAGTGTGCGTGTCAATATTTTCCAAGTGTGTGAGAGCACAAGCGAGGTCATAGTCAGCGCCCCTACAAAAACGAACGCACCAAAATTATTATCTCGCAATACGACATCCTACGAGAAACATTGTTCACAGCGGCGGCAAACTAGGAAGCAGCAATATGAAAGCTTATTTATGTTTTCGCGAACGAATAGGCGGGTGTATCTATGGGCGTGTTTTCGATAGACTGTCACGTGAATTCAACATGTAATGAAACGAATCAATTAATTGGGTCCGCTATTTATAACTTGCAAACGATATGTGCACATCAACAGAGAAAGGAAAATTAATGAACAATAAAAACTTGCAGCCAGTTCCATGCCTTTGAAACATGCGTAACCAGCGTAGCCTGAAATTCCAGTTCCAGCATTGCAGTATTCCAATGCTGGATCCAATATCAAACATTGCAACCTCATGCCCATGGGCTGCCACACCGGAACGTGTAACAACGAGAGCTAATATTCTGCAAAACACCTCACTTTAATACATTTTATTTCACGGATTTTTCCTCTCTGTCATTATTTTGTAGTGTAATACCAAGCAATAAGTGAGAAAATATGGACGTCATGCCATAGTGAAAAAAGAATAAGAGAAGGCGGAGCGTCGCATCATGGATGTGCTTATGTAAAAGGAAATGTGTTCTCCTGCAGAAAGTATATGTGCATTTCCGCATACAATTTGCAAATAAGGACATGCAAACTCGCGCCAACAGGCGCAATGGCCCAAGTACTGCAGCTGGAGAGCAGTCAAGTGTGAAAAAAAACAATACAGAAAGACAAACACAATAACAGAACCAGCTGCGAAAGCAGATCAATGCTTCAAAATGTAGTTCAGCCTTGAAAATAAAGACTGGAATCTTGTTGTTAGTTTCTGGCCATTTATGCTTTTTTTTTCAGTAGCTCAAGCTCCTCCTCTGTTTAACGACAACTGTGGGGCCGAGGCGGTTTGCACTGTTTCAGGAAACAGCCGACTTTATCCTTGAACAGCTGCGGGAGCAGCATAAAAGTGAAATTTCTTTGTGAACGTTGCCACAACTAAGACTGCCTGCGTCGCTGCGCCGCTGCTGCTACAGGTGGGTATTCTCTGTAACTGATGTTGCACGCTTTGCATGTGAATCACTACGCGTATAACTTCAAGACAACAAGGTTTCCGTCGTGTACAATTATTTATGCCAAGGAAGGCTAATTCCCTGCGAATCCAGAACTCAATGCGATCTTTGAGTAAACCGAAAATAAAAACATTTATAAGATACCAGTATTATACCACTGCCTCTTTAGTGGTTTGCGTCTAAAAAATATTTGAATATGTGATGAAGGCTGGCAAAACAACATATGTTTTGTTGAGTTCTAAGCGTGGATGTTAGGCGTGGCATGCTCATTATTTGAATAATACTCGTTTTGTTGCCCCGCCACGGTGGTCTAGTGGTTATGGCACTCGGCTGCTGATCCGAAGGTCGCGGGATCGAATCCCGGCCGCGACGGCTGCATTTCGATGGAGGCGAAATGTTGAGGCCCGTGTGCTGTGCGATGTCAGTGCACGTTAAAGAACCCCAGGTGGTCTAAATTTCCGGAGATCTCCACTACGGCGTCTCTCATAATCAGAACTGGTTTTGGGACGTTAAACCCCACAAATCATCACTCGTTTTGTTGTTCAATAAAAAAGCAACGTATCTGTAATTACGAAAATTAAGCTGAATGTCATAGAAGAAATTGGCAGCTACAAATTACGTGACCAGCGCCATTTTATAAATTAGATTCTGCAAAAAGTAGAGAACGTCCTTGTGCTTCATACAAAATTTTCACAAAGGCTCCCTTTAGCAATGAAAAAGTTATTCAGGGACGCTTAAGTGCTTCTTGCTCTTGGCAAGAATATCAAGGTAACATCCCAGTAAGACTTTTTATCAACTCTTCCGAACCTATTGCATAAGAGAGAAAGGGTGACTGCCTCTCATATATTGCAAATAAATGATTGATTGGTCGTACAGGCTCTGACGTCGAAATTCGATCGAGTCGTATGATTTCAGATGGATTTGAAAAGAAGGAAGCCATGAAGTCGTGACGCCTGGCTAGCAGTTGATAGGATAAAAGTGGAAGCAAGACACTCACCGACAAGAATGTTGCACGAGTCCAAAGCTACACCGAAGCCGATAATTGGAGACACAGATTTAGAAGTCAATTCACACGTTGAGTTCATAACGAGAGCGGCGATGGTTGGTCGGTAGAGCGAGGGGCTTCCGCGCAGCCAAAGCACGCAGAACCATACAGCTGACCTTTGTTCTTGCGACTTTGCCAGGTTGCTTGATGTGTGAATACACAGGAGCAGCAATCCGATTTTTTTTTCCCGGCGAATATAGTGCTTACAATGTAGTACTCGTATTTTACTAATATAGTCCGAACGGAGTTTTGAAAGGTTGAGTTATGAACTTTGACCTTTTGCTTCGAACAATGAGGACATTCAGGCGGTGGACACCTCGATCACTAGAAGTGAAGGCACCGCAGAGCAGGTAAATTTTAATGGAGAGGTCGACTGGCTGCTATTGCATCTTCGCTACGCAAAATGGGGAGCACAAGGAGCATGTTTCGCGATCACAGCAACATAGGACTAGAAGGCAGACATAAAAAATGCGGCTAGCCTGGAGGTGGGAATAAATACAGTTATTAAGATGATGAATTATTACGCCCTCTTCTCTGACTCAGCGCAGGCTCAGCTGCAAACGATAATTTTTGTTTCAGTATTAGCCTCGATAATGAGCACATGTACAGTTGGGCATGCAACCAGCTTTCTAGCCAGAACATTGATACTGAGAAAAAAAAAAACGATCACTGTTTGTTTTCGCGTTACCGTTTCAAGACCGTGACTTTCACGCTGAAAAATAGGGAGTAATAGTTGAGCGGCTTAGCGGGCCAGCGGGCCCAGCGATGGAGCGGAGGGAACAGCGGACCGCATGATGAAGAGAAGAGTAATAGCTGAGCGACGCCCCGCTTCTTTCAGCGGAATAGAGTTACTGTATGCTAAATTACCGCTGCGCCACCTGTTGAACAATGTTGGAGTTACTGTCGATAGAGCAGAGGTTTTTATCTGTCGAATAAATTGAAGTTACTGCGAAAAGTATATCGCAAAAGTAATTTTTCATTAGATCACAGGTGTTATGTGGAAACACATCTTCGTTTTTGCTGCATGACATGACGACATGCCGCCGCCGCTTGTGTTGGGGGCTGCCATCTTGCAAAACGCTCGCGCGCTGGCCCGCTGCATACGCTCCGCTGAAGAGACGAAATGAGCGGGCGAGCGGCTCGCTTCGTAAATGCGCTGGCTGTCCCAGCGGGCCGCGCATGCGCAGTTGGCGTCTCCGCTCGTTCGCTGGGCCCGCTGGCCCGCTGAGCCGCTCAGCTATTACTCTCTAATATAGCTTGTTCTCAGATACGCGGCGATGTAAATACTGTCAAATGCTCACGTGACAGAAAAGTGCAGGAATACATGACGTGTGAAACATACTGCGCTAACAATAGCAATTCCTCCGAACAGGACTCACGCCCTGCCACCGAGTTTTTGAATGAGTCAATTCGTGAGCTGCGCTGTTTGAGTCACCTCCGCAAGCCTATTTTTGAGAACAACCACTGAGTGGTTGGCAATTGTCGAATGGATGGAAATTTGTGGAAAGGATGGAAATTTTGTGGAAAGATTGCCAGGGGATGCCCGGAATACATTGGTGAATTCGCATACCATAATAAAACGAAAACTTCCTTTAGTTCGTTCCTGATGTGGGCTAAGACATCGTATGAACGTTTGCTACTGTTAGTCAAAGTATTTTTCTACATGTTAGTCGAAGTATAAACTTTAGAAAACGATAACTTCCAGACAGGTAAGATAATTTCATACAATCTGAAACTTTTTTCAAGGGGACACTAAAGTGAAACGCCGAAGTGGATAAGGCGATCTCGTAATTTCGCCATTGTATGCAAAACATTAGAAGATAAAGTGAATAAGAACCTTTGTTTTTGAACATGACACTGAAACTTGAATTAGACAGGGTAACAAAGTCAAACCCTTGTTAACAGCGCAGCTGTTTAAGCTTGAGTTAAGGCGCTGCACTGTAGACAAGCTTGGTGGGCGGAGCAAAGCGTGGGCGCCCGTCAGATATGCTAGGGCATGCAGTTGTTCAGTCGCCCGTCAGTATGCTTGGGCATGCAGATGCGCAGCTGGGGCAAAGAAGCGAAGAAGAAGAAGAGGGTTGCGAGCTAGATAAGCAGTGGCATATCGCCTTGCTACGCGATAAAGAATCTAGTTAAAGCCGGACCTGCGAGTGCTGGAGTGCTTTCAGCAACGGGAAAGGACGGCTGCAACTGGAGGCGACGGTCGTTTCACCGGTGAATTCCTACAAGAAGAGCTTGGTCATACATATAAACCGTGTGATAGCCTATGGTTCAACTCAAATTTGGCTGCGATCACTAACGTGAGACGACGACATGTGCTAATTGGTTCGTGATATATTGCATTCTTCGCTTAACTTAAACGTGGTGGCATGAGGCTGTGCAAAACATGAAAACGTACTACTCCAATGACTTGAACGATTCTGCATGTTGGTAAGACGAAGTGAATAGGCGTACTCGTCGAAACCATCATATTTCCCAAGGCTGAACGACTTGCAGTTCAACAGGTGATTGCCACACGTTTATCCTTAACGAACATATGACTACTTGCTCAGGGCAGCAGCAACGGCACCGGCACGTCAGCCAAGTTGCGCCTGGAAAGTCAACTTAACGCTAGAGAATAAAGGTATGCCTTGAGAGTTAGGTTAAGGCCAGAACCGGAGGAGCCTAGAAAAGTCAAGGTCTCCCATAATATTGACGTTAGGCATATGTAAGCCAAATTCAACCTAAACAAAGTAGTAGCTAAGGAAGTCTGCCCTTCTCCTCTGTTTCTTCAGGCTTGGCATCACTAGTGCGAAGCCCGCCTCATTTTTATTGCGATATGATATATGGACAGTGTCAACAGGTTTTTGCCGTCGCCTTCGCATTCATGTCCCCTATAAAGTCCAAATGGATAACAACCCCCCGCGCATCGTCTGTTCTACCCGCGGGTAAAAGCATGCGAGTGGGGGCGACGAACGCGGCTGAAGCACAGGTCAAACGAGCCCGGCCCATCTCCGTCGCTCGGAGGGCACATGCGATAACATCCCACCGATCGAGAAGCCTGCCGTCGAAGCGGAGAGGAAACTCCCCGCCTGCCGTTAACGGGACTGAAAAGACGCAGGCCGAAAAACAGGGGGAGGGGGGGCGGAGGGGAGGGAGTGTCGCTCGAGCAGCAACTGTGGACTTCGTGTGGTTGCCATCGGTGGCGCTCGCTATCTCGGCAGCCATCAGCGGGCGGCTCATAAACTATTCTACGTGCTGCATTCTCAACGCGAACAGACTGCGAAAAGTGTCCCTGCACGAGCTGTATTTTCTTACAGCAGCGTTTTGTAGAGTTACCAGATGTCGTATCCAAAAGCGTTTCATATCATGCATTGCTATCGCATTCATTGCTTCTCCCGACTTATTCATATTCTGGCCATACCAGAGTTAAATATGTTCTAGTAACATACCAGGTGAGATTGAGCGATTTCTTGGAACGCGATGCGTATCATTTTTGCCAAAAACAGGTATGCAGCCCTTAGCAGACCCGTCAAATATTCGATGTGGGACTTGATAGTGCGAAAACATGTTTCTCGTTTCGGTAATCTTTCTTTCCGTCTCGTTAAGTTTTTCTAACTTGCACTCTCTCCTCCCTTCGCTCACCCCACTCCTTCTCACCCTCACTTCTGTTTTCCTTCCTTTGATATACAATACTGTGCGTACACGGCTATGCTATGGTTTACTCTCCCACCTCATACGTTTCACCCTCCTTTCCATTATCGTCAGGCTTATATCTGTGCTCACCATGACTTCCCTTTCCCACCCCCTTAGTAAACTATACTGCGGAAGGCTATGCCCTGCTTTACCCTCTTTCCTTCTCACCTATATATCACTCCTTCTGACCATCCCTTCTCATTCTCACCCCTTTGGTATAATATTCTATGCATTGCTATGATATGCTTACAGCTGCTTGGAACATGCACACTTGCCGTGACGCATAGCCTATATTTACAAGGCTATGCTGAGTTTTCTCCTATTCCCTCCTCCTTAGGCTACGTAGGCTCTCGTTTTGCTCACGAACGACAATGATGTGGCTGTGCATATTCGTCCCTTACGTGATCTATGGCTTCCTTGCAGCTGCGCGCAAAAGTACAAGTAAGTGATATTTCACTCTGCAGAGCGTCCGTTCAATACCTGTTTAAAGGCGTGCGCATATACATATATGCATGTCCCCATAATGCGCGATGAAGAAAAAGTGACCAAGAGCGGATAGCGGGTCGCGCAAGAAACACTTGTGCATACTGCACACATCCCGGGATTATAATTGGAGTTGGTGTGATTTCTTCATATTAAAGCTTTCTGGCAAAACAGGTGGATAAATACGTGGAAGCTTGCACACAACAATACTAACGCATCCTGATTTCATTGAAGCAAGACGCTCACACTGTGATGTATATGAAATTGTACCACTATAACGCAAACATGATTCAATGACAGAACCGTTCTAATGAATGAAATTGCGCTTCTATCTGCGTGAAAAGAATACGCGTCTTTTTTACCGTAAATGCAGAGTAGGTACGTGCGCATCTTCTGTGGTACTCGTCTTCGTCAGGGGGATAGAGAGCAGGGGTAGTTGGCGAATATTCGTGACATATACGGGTCTAACACACACGGGACAATTGCAATAAGCACAAGCAAGCGTAGACAAAAACTCGAATTCATTGAAGAGCAAGTGATGAGCTGTCTTTCTAAACAAGTCAATCCTAGAAGCCGAAACTGGGCTAAATAAAAGGAGCACTTGAAGTAAGCTAGGTTTTTTTTTTACTTCACTAACAACTATAATTGAAGAGGCCAATTTCTTATTCTAATATGAACAAAAAAAAAGCAGTTTCGATTCAAAATGAGCCAAGTGCAGCATCCACTTCAATCAAAGTGAGCCACAATCACTCAGCCAGTGCTGCTTCGTCACCAAGACAACAAATACAGTGGATTCCAAGGTCTTCCACTTGTGTTATTTGCTTTGTTATGGCGCTTCTGCTTGCTTCTTTTAAAAGACAGCACATTTGAGATGGAAGAGCACTGAAACGAAGAAAAATGGGGCCGGCGTATTCTTGAAAGAAATGGACCAAAAGGGTGCGTCTTAGAGCCAGTAAAAAAAGGGGAACTTCCCAAGTGCGTGCCTAGGAAAAACAATTGAGAAGTGGTCTCGCGTAGACGAGCTCGACAGAAAATTTCAGAGAGAAATTCCAAGTGCTCCCAATGGTCCAGCCCCGCGTCCCAAAGATGCAAGTCAATTAGACCGATGCAAGAATGATGCGACCAACGAAGACGAATCAGTGACGTTAACTTTGTGACAATGTATTGTCATTGTTTATGCACTCATGTGCAGACATTATAGGGGTATTCATAGCAACCGCAAACAAAATCGTTCCATTAAAATGAGGCAATTACTGCGTCACATATGTATAAAAGCCAGATCAAAATTTTGCTTCTGGAGTACAATAACACGGGGCCGCACACCTTTTCACTGCAACATAACTTTGAGGCATTTGGGTAAGACGAGTGCACGGGCAAAAAATTGCTGAAACAGCCTCGACCATACATGCCGGTCACCGATCAGTGCTTGTTGCATGGTCCTTTGGAGTGGTGCCCCTTGAAACTCGTAGAGCCTCCGATCAGTCGGGCCTTCGATTTCTGACACGAGACGGAGCTCAAATCGATTGAAGCATTTGTGGTTTGTGCTCGCCACTTGTATCATGGTCACGTCATTTATAGCTGATGACAGCCACAAGCATCTGTACAGCTTCGCGAGTCTGGCTGCGATGAACACGCCTCCGCAAGTTGCAGCCGCGCTTCACGTCCGCGAGATACGCGCGACACCTGGTAGCATAACGCATATGTTACTCAAATGTGTTGATTGCTGGACAAATTAAAAAAATCAACACTCGAGGTAAATACGCGTGAAAAAATCTCAAGGTACCAGGAACGCATAAAGCGAATTATTGCAACAGTGCTGAGAGAAGGCCCAAAACAACGCATAAGGCATGACAAACTAGATCTGTGGAATGATTTCTGGTGCTTTACGTCCGAAAACCACGCTGTGATTATAAGAGACGCCGTAGTGGTGGGCTCCGAAAATTTTGACCACCTGAGATTCTTTAAGGGTAACTGACATCGCGCAGTACAACGGCCTCAACATATCGCCGCCATCAAAAAGCAATCACCGTTGCCGGGGCTCGATCCTGCGATCTACGAATAACCAGCCGATTGCCACAGCCACTAGACAACCATGGCGGTGCGGCTACACATGCAAATTCGAGGCCAAATGCACAACTTCTGCTCACGCAGAGACGGAGTGTGGCAAGATATTTTGTGTAGGTACGACCATTACATTAACAGATTAGTCTTACTTTTTTTAGTATAGAAGAATAATGTTATAACGTAACACAGCCTATGTCGGTTTTTTGTTGTAGAAAGAAAAACGAAGATTTCGCTAAAAAACAAATTCGTATACATTTGAAACATTGATGTCACTGGAGAAGCTGTATCTGGAAACCATCGAAGCTGAGAGGATAGAGCGGGAAATGCGAATAGGGGTAAATTTCAAACAAAAGAATTATGTCGGAAGGTGCATGACGCAGACCAGCGAAAACATTTTACTAAGATTTTCTACCTTGAGTAAGCAGGGTAAATGCAGAAAGTGTAAAAGAAATATTTATTTCCTCTGCATTAATTACTACACGGGTTCATGAACTGTGTCATAGAAAATTGATTTAATGGTGCACCAGATTTCCAATTTAAACGTGATTAGTGAATAATTAGCGAAGAGCACTTTGCCATATGTACGCTGTGTTCTCTGTATCACCCGCTACAGATGAACTTAATTGCAGCGTATTTTCCTGCCACTAAAAAAGCGCCTATTTCAATGATAACATGCTTCTGTTCGAAACTAGGCCCACGTTACCTTGCCAAGTACTTTGAAGGTCTTTTCTCTACAGCTCACCTGCATCAGCGGAACTGTGCCATTTATTCAGATAGGCAAAGGATATTTGACGTGACATGGCACCTACGCTTTTTGTTCTGTGGTTTCTGTTTCTATACAGAATACATCACATGTGCTCGGACACATTGCCCACATGGAAAAAAATTCAGTTGCTTGATCAAAAATAACCACACCTACAAGGCGTGCGGTAAGTACTTGTACAGTGCTCAGCAATTCAAACGCCATACTCGAATAGCGAGATGAGCAACGCTTCTTGTGCAAATGGGGCGTACTAAGCGACCACACAGGGATCATATTTGATCACGACACTCAGAAGGGCTTTTGCGTTCACTTAATACCACAACGATTGAATCCAGCGTTCCCAGCGCGAATCGGTGATATAGCCTCGCGATACTCAGTGCCTGACGCTCCCCACAAAAGATCACCACAAAAGCATAACAGCGCTTACATCATGTGTCGTCATTAATCACAATGGCCGTAACGCAGGCACTCCAGCACCGTGTGCCGGAGGCAAACCAGGACCAGCCAAGTGTCTATCGGCTTCGTTGCTTCACTAGCCTTGCGGCGCTAGTGGAAGCTTCACTAATTTCTTTAATATATATACCTACC
Organism: Hyalomma asiaticum; assembly: GCA_013339685.2. NCBI lineage: Eukaryota > Metazoa > Arthropoda > Arachnida > Ixodida > Ixodidae > Hyalomma > Hyalomma asiaticum. The sequence goes on along the minus strand of JABSTT010002501.1, from coordinate 15,525 downwards.
TTCAAAACCCGCTTTCGGTTTCGATTTTGAAGGCCATTCGGCATTAAGTCACGTGAGGGCAGCCAACCGTAGCGGAATCTCAGCAACTTTGTCGGTGGTTGCAAACAACGGTGATTTCATTGTCGACCAGCAGCTTGTAGCGCGATTTCGACAATTTTTAGGGGGACTGTGTTCACACGTCATATCATTGTTCATTGTGATGAGGCTCATTTGCAGATGCCAGGTGACCAATACTTTAAGATCCAATTAAGATACCTTGCAATGTTCTCTGGCTCATGTTTGGCAGAGTGTGAAGAATGCTTGCCGAGAAACAGAAAAAAATGGGCCCCTTGCACCGCCTCAAAATGGCGTCAGTACTCTTAAGAAAAAAGAGCACCAAGTGTTAATGCAACGTTTAACGACCAATAAATTGCCGGTTTCATCCTGAGTTTCGACGTCTTGTTTGTCATAACAGTAAATTAGATATCGTACGGCACGCTTTTTGTTTTCCGGAAAGTGCTATAGATAACAGAATATTACTTTTTGAGCAATAATGAGCCAGTGGTGTAAGTAGCCACGTGGTCTTGACGATACAAGATTCAGAATCTAAGCGTCTAAAGGGGTAAAACTATGTTCAGCAAAGGACGTAGCTCTTAATTTAAAACAGCCGTGAGAACTCTCGCCGGGCTCCGATAAGAAAAACTGACCCGATGTGAAATGCCTCAGCTCTTATACATGCGTCGCGGTGTATTCTACTATTATCACTTACATTTGCGTGCAATCTGGCGTGTAGTTAATTACCCATGTAAGGCATGTAAAATCTGTAGAACGGTAGGCACCATTCGTCGAGCAGCATGCAAGCTAGGCCCGGATTTTGATTACCTCTGATACTTTCGAAGAAGAAGAAGCCCTACAAGTTCCTCATTTCTTGTAAGATGAGCACCCATGAACGCTTAGCACACTCGACTTCGGACAAGCACTGTGAAATAGAGCATGAATAGATTAAACCACAAGAAGTTATTTCAAACGAGCATGTTTAATTTCAGTTCCCGAAAATGAGTCCTGTTTTCTTCATTGGGAAAACCTTTGCAGAGCTCATGTTCTTTCCTGCATCAATGCTACAGACTCTTGCGAGTGTTTCTGTGGTGAGTATGCATGCTTATCTCGCTGAATAGGTATCAGTTCGAAAACTCTATTCGTTGTAATTAGATGCCTCGTTCCTGATGCCAATTCAAATTCGGGTCCAGCAATGTTGGATTCACTGTTCTGCATTCGAATACAATATAGCAGTGCGTGTTCTCAGCTTTTGTCTCTCTGAGCGCATGTGCGGCGTCAATGGTCGTAGTAAATTCCTAGCACTCCCCATCACAACCTACTGAACTCCAGACCTGCACATATCGCTGGGTTTCTACGAGAGCGCGTGCATCAGGTCTCGTTCAACTGTTCGCGTTGGTGTCGCTTTTTTTCTCTTTTGCCTGTTCATCTTCTACTCAGCGGCAGCTTGGACGGCGTAGGCACGAGGACGCTAGAATTCACAGTGAACAGGTGAATTCTAGCGTCAAGCCCCTCATAAGTTCCGTTCGCAGCGCCACAAGTGATGGACTAGAACAGGCGCATTGGAGGTGGGCGATCCATTTAGGTCTGCAGTTCAGTCGATCGTGGAACCGCTAGAGTGGGCGAGCGCCAGGAGTCAGTTTCTAATCCTTTGCATTGTAGGGTTCGCCGGCATTAGCTAGGAGCTGGTTATATGCTACATCTTTAATGCCTGGGTGAAGTCCAAGACGAACTGTGGCCTTCTTTTAAACTGAGAATTTTTTGCCTACGTTACGTCATCTTACCAGCCACGTCAGTTAAAGCGTGGCGAATAAAGCAGTTCTTTTTGTCTATTTGAAAATTCACAAATACGTCCGGTTACACGCTTAGCAAACCTTTATTTACACATACTACCTGGCAACAGCTTCACTCGTTGACAGTCATCAGTGTTCTAAGCCCTTAAATACTCTGAGCTCACTGAATGCAGGCTTTGTGAACTGCCCGCATGCGTGTTTCGTCATAGCTTCGCCCAATGAAGAATAGCGCAACATGTGCGCCATTCTTCATTATGTGCCTACGCACATTATTGTGCAATTCATTCGGTTGTCCACGATGAGTCGGTGCTCAGGCAGGTAATACACAATATTCTCTGCCTATTCCTGCTATATTCTGCAATGTTTTCGGCTAGTACCAAAGCAAAAACAAGGCAGTGTGCACTGTGAGGGCTCTATAAGTGAGCTCGTGGTAGGGGCCCTCGGCGCTATTGCAGTGTCTATCTGTATATGAATAGAGCACAGAACTCCGGGCATCTCCTTTGTTACGTCCGCTTCGAAAGCTTGGGAGCATTTCAGTGTGTCGCAGCAGCGTTAGGACGTCAAAGAGAGGATGTCAAGGCTGCTGCACAAACAAGTCGAGCCGGATTAAGCAAGGCATGGCACTCTTGGGCAGAAAACTAGAATGCCAGGTACTAGAACAATTTACAGTGGGCAAGAGCATGGCTGAATATACGAATAACGGAATTCTTGCAAGACACGTGGGCATTATGCTGGCTCTAAACGACAAGTCGATGTTTCTAGAAGCAATTTTAACGAACTCACACTGCTCGGTACTAGTAAGGTGTGATAATTCTGATAATTCTGATACATTTCTAGTAAGGTGTGATAAATTCTGGGTTTTACGTGTGAAAACCCAGAATTTATCGCACAATAAAATTGCTGTTGTCGAGAAGGAGAGGGATCAAACTGCTATAATGGGCTGACTTCCGATGGCGTTAAAGTAACCAATGCTGCGGGTTATACATACTTCGGGAAATGCCGAAATACTAAACCACACGTACACGAAACAATCGCTCGTACACCCTACAAGCAAGATGCAGGTACCCGACAGGTAGCGTCGATGGCGTTTTTTTCGCCCCTGACATTCGTATGAATCGGGCTGTGCCAGCACGTGAGGTTTGCGAAAAGTGCGGTCGCGCGTGCACTCAACACAGATTTGTAGGTAGTGGCTTCTTCATGAAATTTATCGAGAATCATGCACAAGGGGTGTTCGAGAATGATCTGGAAAAGGCTGATTAGCTCGTATATATGGTGGTACTATTACCACACTTTAAGGAGAAGAAAGTCCATGAGTACGTTGGAAGGCGAAAATTTGATGCACCGAGATCTTGTTTGAGCGAAGACGTTGCCAGAGACGCAAGGTTTCCCTTTATGTCATAGCGTAAAAAATTCCCAGAAGAGGAAGACAAAAATATGCAATCATCCCGATAAATGTTACTGACAAGTGGTGTCATTCGAATGGTAACACGGTGAAAGTGAGCCAAATAAAGAAAGGCACTGCATTTGTGGGTTAAGTTATAGGAGAATTTTGGAGGAAGAGTGCCCGCCAGACCGCCTGCCCATGTGTCCTTCACCGTTGAGAGCTACTCCTTATGCTAGTGAATTCCTGTGATACCTAGATTTCGCCCGTACAAATAGCCGGAAATTAGGGTCCTAGTCAGACCAGCGCAACATATTCACCTTCAGCGATCAAGCACTTGTCCGCAGGAACTGATTCTTTTTTTTTTTTGCATCTCCTTTCTACGCCTGCAATTGCATCAACTGTGGAGAGAAGGTACTATGCTGCATGTACGACTAACTGCTGTGCTATTTATTTTTGCAGAAACGAGGCCTTCCGCCGGCTACTACTGGTAATGTTTCCAGTGGTTCATGCACTTATTTTGTGGCTTAACAAAGTGTCTCCCGTAATAATGGCTGCTAAGCGTGGTGTCTATTGGGCGCCTACACACAGAAGCCACTGTTGTCTCGCCTTCATTGGATCACTGGACAAGCACACTATATGTGTGTGTGCGTCGCGCCGAAATTTTCTGTGTGCTTTTGAAAATGACCGGTCCTGAGCTCCAAAGTTTTCGAAATAAAGGACAACTGCAAACATGTGTTTGCTCTCTTATTTCAAAATACGTGTGACCTACTATTTTGTTGGTTCATCGTGTGAGGCTCTTTTGCAACTACTACTTTATGTGTCCACTGACTACGCTTCTTCAAACTACATACATACATACATACATACATACATACATACATACATACATACATATATACATGCTATTAGGATATGACGGAAAAATTTGAGACGGAAGGCCCAGCACGATAGTTTGACTGCGCTGCCGCTCCTTGCCAAAACAGTAAAGCGGCGTTTTTCGCTCCTTATTTATTTGATAGGTATCGGCAAATATCTCTTTCTCTCTTTATAAAGAACTTCGCACAGGAAAACACCTCTGGTTTCCAATGAAAAGAAATTACATCGGAGTGCTGGGAAATGAGATGGCAGACAAATTAGCCACTGCAGCGCAAAGTGCACCATGACACCCGTGTTCCTTTGTTATTCGGAATGCGAAAATATTCTCTCCACCCTGCGCCACCAACTATGCAAGGTTGCATGGTTTGATGACCATACAAAGTCTTTACTTCTGCATAAAGTGGATCCACTTCTAAGGTTTACAACGAATAAGAAGATTGAGAGCACGTTCGGCACACTCCTGCGTCGTTTACGCTTGAACGTTACATACACGCCTCACTTCCTGTGTAGAATCAACGAACAACGTCCGCACAGTGCGATCACTGTGACAATCCGGACGCATCAGTGCAGCATGCCATCACTGAGTGCGCGCAGTACAAAGAACAGTGCGTTCAAGTGAGAGATCGATTGCATAGACTCGATCGACGACCTCTCAAGCCAAATAAAGTGCTGGGACCGTGGCCAAAGCCTGAAAACTAAAGACGTGCCGTCAGCGTTCTTCGGGGCTTCTTAATGGACACAAACTTCATGAACTGTTTGTGAATGACATTGTTGCCTCTTTATATTGTGCGTTGGGCTTGTGGTATAGACGTTTTCTAGGCCGGCGCATGGAAAAGTTTCTGGGGACTGTCTCGGCGGGCGTGTTTGTCCACTTTGTATCCACTGAACTTAGAGGTGTCCTTTAATGCTGTTCATCATGCATGTACATAGTTCATACATACACATTTTTCTTTTCTTATGCTTTTGTCCTTCCTTGTGGGGTTTATTTTTACGTATGTGTGTTTGATGCTCTTCTCCACTTCGATCTGGATATGAATCATTCCCTTCGTCGACTGTCGACGAAAACAGCAAGGTTTTGGTGTTTATTCGACGTGACCTCACCTATATACATCACCCAGTACCAGCTAACGACGAAAATCAATACGTATGCTTAACAGTAAAGAAGAAGAATCTTACATTCACTGTTGTGGGCGCCTACTTATCGCCGTCAAGTCGATTTGACCACAAACGACTACGGGATATTCTGTCCTCATCCTCTGGTCCGTGGGTCGTCATCGGAGATTTCAACGCGCATCATACACTCTGGGGAAGTTCGAAGGTCAACGCGAGAGGCAGAGCTCTGGTATCTTTCGCATCCAGTGAGGAGCTATGGCTGTTGAACGACGGAAGTCCTACGTTCCTACGTGGCGCCACGTACAGCAGCTGTCTTGACTTGGCATTTGTCTCACGAAGCCTTGTAAGACGTGTTAGATGGTTTGCGGACATAGAGACGCACGGAAGTGACCATATCCCAACATATATCACGATCAAAGGATTGGCTCCTACTAAAATACGAGATACAATTCAAAGAGTGGACTGGACCAAATTTCAATCCATCATGGAAGAACGCTGCGAAGCCAATACACCACTTGACTTGGAGGAGGAAATAAGAACCGCAATGCACGACAATGTGCGTACTCTAGCATGCTGCGTAAAACCGACACAGTTCGATTTTGAATTGGAAAGACTTCGAGCTATCCGGCGGCGTGCTGAAAGAAGGTACCGACGTACGAAAGCAATAGAGGATTTACGTACTGCTAGACGCACGCAAAAGAAGATCCAGCGGCGGTTAGACAAGCTCGAATCGCAACGTTGGACTGCCTTCTGTGAGTCACTAGATCCTCGCAAACCTTTGTCGCAGCTGTGGAGGACAGTGCGAGGTCTCCGGACACCACCTGTGCAGCGGTTCCCATTCAAGACCCTAGCCCTCTCACGAAAGCGACTAGATACTGACGTGGCAGAAGAGTTTTGTACCAGATTAGCTAGCCAACCTCCTGCTCCCAGCAATATGCCGCCTTTGACGAGCAGTCCCCCACCAGGTGATCATCGCATGGACCTACCATTCTCAATGCACGAACTTCAGGCTGCCTTATCTTTGTGCGGACGCACATCAGCAGCTGGACCTGATGGCATTTCCTACAGAGCTCTCTGTCATTTAGGTGAGCGAGCGAGACTTGCTCTCCTTCACCTGTACAATAGCTCCTGGAGAGATGGTACTCTTCCCATCAGCTGGAAGACAAGCCGCCTCGTGCCACTGCTGAAGCCTGGCAAGTCGCCGCTAGAACTCTCATCCTACCGCCCCATCGCTTTGGCAAGTTGCGTGGGCAAAGTCATGGAGAGGATGGTCCTAGGACGCCTGGAGTGGTACTTGGAGTACAACAACTCCTACCCAGATGCCATGGCGGGTTTTCGTCGAGGCCGATCGTCGATAGATAACGTCGTCGATCTGGTCACATACGTTCAGCATGAGAAAAGCCGTAAGCGTCTCTGCGCTTCCTTATTCCTCGACGTCAAAGGAGCATATGACAATGTTACACATGAAGCAATCCTCTCTGCTCTCGAAGAGGTAGGAGTGGGTGGTCGGACGTTTCGCTGGATACGGAGCTATCTCTCTATGCGTTCCTTTTTCGTAAGCACCGAAGATGGCCGCACTTCTCTACATTATAGCTGCCGCGGTGTTCCCCAGGGTGGTGTACTTAGCCCTGTGCTATTTAATATCACACTAATTGCTTTGCTTCAGCACATTCCAAGCACGGTCAGGCTGTCAATGTACGCTGATGACATCTGCGTATGGACGTCAGCAGTGACGCGGTTACAATTGCGAGCAAGAATTCAAAGAGCTGCCAATGAAGCTGCTATCTACCTCCGTAGTCGAGGCCTAGAAATTTCCTCCGAGAAATGTGCACCGATGCCTTTTACGCGCAAATCTATGACTCACTACACCGTAATGATAAGTGGCCAAATCATACCCTACGTTGGAACATACAAATTTCTCGGTGTCATAATTGACAGAGATTTGTCATGGAGCCCTCATGTATCGTACATGAAAAAGCGGTTGACGGGCATCTGTCACTTGTTCAAGTTCTTCTGTGGAAAAGCATGGGGAATGTCGACACGTGCTATGCTGCAGCTATACAGGGCGCTTTTTCTCGGCTTTCTGCGATACAGCTTGCCAGCTATAACGAACACGGGCAAAACAAATCTACGTACAATACAGAGTGTGCAGGCTCAGGCGCTCCGGATCTGCCTAGGCCTACCACGGAGTGCATCGACAGTGGCGACAATAGCAATCGCTAGAGACCACCTTATCACGACCCAAATTGACATGGAAGCGCTGAGGACACATATCAGGCACCTCGCCAGGACCCCTCGGCACCACCTCTCTTCTTTGCCAGTGGACAGACCACGCACCTCTTTCTGCAAAACGATAGCAGCACATGGTGACTCGTTACCAACTTCTTTCACCCCTTCTGCGAGACCTTCAATTCCTCCATGGTGTCTCACTCAGCCGGAAATCAAGCTGACAATTCCTGGAATTGAGAAAAAAGCCGCTTTATCATCACCAGCGCTTAAACAGCTCACGTTACTTCTATTGTACGAGAAGTACCGGGACTCTACGCATATCTACACGGACGGATCAGTGCTTCCAGACAGCTCCACTGTAGCAGTCGTGATACCCGCGAAAGGTAAAACCTTAAAATTTAAGACGACTCATCCGACAACATCGACGGCAGCAGAGCTCGCAGCGATCCTTACTGCCCTTCATTTCATCAGAGATGAAGCGCCACACAAATGGACGCTTTTCTGCGACTCCAAGCCAGTATTGCAGTCCCTGTTGTCTCCTCTACGCCGCGGACCACATGAACAGCTGGTGTTCCAGGTTACAGAGATGCTGCAACATACAGGGAAGGCAGGCAACAAAATATCTTTTCAGTGGCTTCCAAGTCACTGCGGGATTATAGGCAATGAACGGGCCGATCAAGCCGCCCGTTCTGCACATAATATGGAACAACAAGTACCCATACCATTGTCAAGGACGGACGCGGCACGGATGCTCCATCTGCTTGCTCGCAAGTGTACTGTATCGCAATGGGGTGGCACACATTTCACGCATTCCCGACTTCACTCTCTCGATCCGACCTTAAGCCTTCGAGTCCCACCCAAGACTTGCCGAGGAGAAGCCACACTCTTATACCGACTATGGTTGGGCGTCGCTTTCACAAAAGCATATGCGTTCCGCATAGGGATGGCCGACACCGCAGCCTGTGACCACTGCGGTCACGAAGAGACCATTGAGCACATTTTATGTGACTGCCCACGATACAGCGTAGAGAGGCAACCTCTTCGCCTTGCACTCAACAAACTGGACGACCAACCACTGTCGGAAGAAGGCATCCTACGCCATCGACTAGACATCACGTCGCAGAAGGCCATGCAAGCGCTACTGCGCTTCTTGACATCTACCGGCCTTCGTGAAGTGGAACGTTCTTTGTGTGTGTGTATGTGTGTGCGTGTGTTTTTTGTTGTGCTTGTCTTGAATCTTGTACCCTCTCTCGGCTGTCATCTTTCTAACCCCCTCCCCTTCTCCCCAGTGCAGGGTAGCAAACCGGAATCTAATATCTGGTTAACCTCCCTGCCTTTCTCCTCTTTTCTCTCTCTCTCTCTCCACTTCGATATTATGATAATGGGATAGCCGGCTCTCACGTAGACTACAGTCCCATGTTCCCACATTTAAATAAAAAAATGAAAAAGGCATTTTTGTTTGTGGTAAGTAACCTCATGACCTATCAAAAAGAGGTGAAATTCTACTGGCTAAAATTTTACGTGCCGCCCACAAAGGTACTCCAGGGCATCACAGCAGCACAAGCATTTATGTTATCACTTTGCATTTCCAGCGACGTGTAGGCAAATGTTTAATTCTCAAAGTTCCGTAAGCTAAACGAAAGTTTTCAGTTCGGATATTTCAGTGGGGCAAAATGCGACAGAGTGGCGCTTAGGAAGATAAAGGTTATTGTGACTAAATGATCCCTTTCATTATGGGCATTGCATAATACCTATTCCTACAGAGATTTCTACAGAGGAGGGTACGGAAGTTGTTTGAAGGATTTTGTGAATATGGTTAGATGCTCCGGTCACGACAAAACGCAAGGGACTACAATAGCATAAATTACCATTGCCGGTGCTTGGTATGCAAGAAGTCTTGGATGAGCTAACGTACCAAGCGCTCCTCCTGTTAAGATACAGTGTGTGAAACGGGTTGCATGAAGGCTGTGTGTCTGCCGCAACTAGTCAGCCTAATATGTCTTACTTCGCCGCATGCAGCGTTTTTTTTTTTTTTTTGCACTTTACAGAAGAGAACCAAATACGACCATTTGAGGAATTTCTCATCTATTGTTTTCTTCAATTTCTGAAGCGCAATAACGCTGGAGGGCTGATGTACTGCGTACTCCAGAGCCAGGAGAAAAGTTCTGTTACGTTGTTTACATTGATTTAAACTGAACAAAAGAAGCAACAATAATTTCCAAACTTTTGTCGGGTTTTGCACAGCTTTAACATGAGCCAAGCTTCATAACATCCACCTGTGTGCGTTATGCGCATGCACGGACCGTAATCTTGTTTACGGTGCATACTTGAACATCTTATATTATTTTTTCAGGTATGCTAATGGCGTAATATTACTAAGATGACTTTATAGTCATTGCCTTAAAGTGAAAGTCTTCAATGAAGAAGGTGTACAGCATATAAATAATGACCGCATAAATCATTTCCATAAATTTGCTGGGCTGACAGGCTCCACTCATTCGGGATTCCGGCACACTCCGCCAGGTTCGGAAAAGCTATGTGAGAGTGAGCTTTATGGTACTAGTCCGTAGCGTGCGGTGCACTCTTGGTGGACTCAGGTGAGCTTTTAGCTGACTGGCGGAGGCAGGCAAAGATGCTTCTATGTCTCCTTTGGGTTAAGTGTTCGACACTTGGAAAAAAATCGATTGGCAGGTCTGACATCTTGATTACTTGATGAGAAATACCTGCAATTGAGAAATAACTCCCACCATGTTCAGGTGAGATGAACTACAAATACCTACAAAGATGCTGCTATATAACGCAAGGTCCGGATCTCCAACGAGATGAAATGTTCAACGAGACTGAATCCACAACGATAGTGAATATCGAGCAAGACAATGTCTTTCCGAAAAAGAATGTCCAACGACACGGGACCTCCGACGGAGACGGGATATCAGTACGTGGAAAGTAACAAAGCGCAAGGCCATGAGAATGTCACATCGGTAGCTTGAACTTTTGCTGCTTCTCACCGTAAGGAAACGCACGTCTAAGGAGGTGAAATAAAGTTTCTTTAACAATGGAATGATAGTAAATGTTACGAGAAATATGTGACTGATCCTTCAGTCAGAGGGATCGAATAACACGAAAGTGGAGTGTCTCTTCACATAAGCAGTTCAATGTTTATTGTACAGTGGGGTCCACTGTTAAAGGGAACACGTGCGCGCAGGGCATGTTTGCATTTTGTTTCCTCGTAAAGCCTCTGTTGCATATATTTGAGGCACGTAAGTTGCGGTTGGCAGCTCTGGCTCCCTTCGAGCCATATGTACCATCAACGAACATTATTTCCGTACACATCTGCAGTTAAGGCGCCAGAAATAGCGAAGGCGCAAATTCGAGTGCTCCCTTTAACAGTGGACCGTACTGTACATCGAGGTGAATTTGCTTATTTCTATCAGTGTCTCGCTGGTACGGCACCGTTTTACGTCGATGAACCCACGTTCACGCATCGCTTCCATAACATCCATGACTAACCCCTTCTTGTAACCGAAGTTGTTTACGTAATAACTGGACCCAGTCTGTAGTAAATGCCACACGACAAGGACATGAATTGAAAGGCATGAAATGAAAAGCGCTGCGCTGACCCATCAACTTCATTGCCGATATGCTCGTGCGGCTCCGCGCGCGCGCATCGAGGCGCACTTTGCAACGTATCTGGAACGGTGCCGCCCTCCAGGGGAGGCGAAGTGACGCACGCGCACTTTGGCGCCGGCGGACTGGGACCACCACAAGAAAGCGCGCGCCTCTTCAGTACAGCGCGCATATGACTCCAGTCAGGCCGTGACTTCGCAACGTGCCTGATACAGTGCCGCCATCCAAGTGAGGCGAAATGAAGCTTCAGTATGTCACTTCGCTTCTCCTGGAGAGAACGGGAATACAGACTATAAGCCGATTTCGTACAGCTTCGAGCGTGTGCGCAGATAGCACAGTGGTATTGAGAAGCTGCCACCTTTCGTAGCGGAGAGGGAGGGGTGAGGGGAGGTTGAGTTCGGTTCCCAGTGCACGAAAGAGAACTTTTATACGTGTTGTTCGGAGGTGTACGTTTTAATACGTCACTTCCGTTACATGGAGGGGTCGTGGTGGTCCGCAGCATAAAACACTTCCGTGTTAAAAAAAAGAAGAAAGGTAAGCTCTTTGGCAACGTTGCGAAAAGCTTTGTATAGTTGTGCGCGATTTTCGATCAAACGGCTCAGGGGATACCTCCTTCCTAACTGCGATGAGATGCACTCACTCCACAGCGGAGCGAGACAAGCCGCTGTGGAGTGAGTGTAACCGATTAGAGGGCCGCACATACTACGCGTATTCCTTAAGCTGTCCGCAGGGAAATGACTCGCGCGCGATCGCATTTCGTGCTTACGCGTGTTTAGCAGTTGGCCGACCAGCGCGCGCGTCATTTGGGTCTCGACCCCAGCAGCTTGCGACGACTGTGACATACTTTCTATGTATTGGTTAAGACCATATATGGCTTAGCTATGTAAACTTGGACGTTCACTGAGAAAATTGGGAGGCGCCATGTAGTTTTGTTTTGGCCTGTTTACTAATGCAGGTTCGCACAATGGCTAGTGATAAGTTCGAATGGTTGCGCTCTGGGTCCATCACTGTTTATTGCCCATTAGGCGGAGTGGTTACAAGCGCCGACCTCACATACTCTCCGGCAAAGGTGAGGCATTCCGCCCGTGCTCAGGAACTGGAAGATCGAGACTTCCCGTGCAGTGCATTGATAATGTTTTCATTCATGTCACCTTCCTTGGCACAGCCCCTTCCTGCGATATGCACTTCGCAGGAAGGGGCAGGAACTATCATTATATATTTCGAAGTTGAAGTGATGATGGCGTCCGTGTGCGCTCCGCAAACTTATTTGCTTGCCGAAAAAAAGAACTTGTTATGCACTGCCCATAGGTCGTTAACGATTATGGGGCAAGATTTCATAGCGCATGTCGATGCGCTATGAAATCTTGCGATGAAGAAGGCATCATTACAACTGAGACTTGAGCTATTTGGTAATGGTTCATCTTGAGGTGGTAGCAGCGCTACGCGAAACACGGACAAGGGAGAACACGGACAAGGAACACGAAACACGGACAAGGGACAAGGGACAGCGCACCTGTCCTCTGCGCCATCTTCTTTGTCTTTGTTTCGTGTAGTGCTGCTACCACCTCAAGATGAAAAAGGCAGGAGCATGTATGCGGGTTGGTAAAGCGCGCAGCCAGAATATCTTGAAACTAATCGAGAAGGTGTCAATAAGTCCAGCTTCCAGTGCTTTCTTTTTCCAGCTGCATATGAATACTCTGCATGTAAAAACATGGCTTCAGGAAAACGGCGTATTTCTACCTTCGACAAGTAACTGTCTTTTATGTAATAAACCAGAAGATATACAACGCGCTTCTGTAAATTGCTGGGAAGCGCTATTTTACTGGGATGTGCTTCATCGAACTTTAAAAAATAGTCACTAGATGTTTTGGCGCAAGGTTTTTACCAGTAGACGAGCCCTATGCCATGATCATGGTCCTGGGTCTCCATGCTTGTTGAAAACGCGAATGCAGGCGCGTCATTCAGGTGTGCATATGAAATCCTCGCAGGAAACCTTCACAGAGAGCGTTGGGCAAATGAGGGAGATTTATAGAACCCACATTTAACAGCCACACTGGGTAACTATCCTTGATGTTCTGAAATATATGAAAAAGCTTTAAACATGCCTCACATCAATGCGTGTGTAATGTATGCGTGTGCGTATCTTGATCTTTCTGTACTTTCTTGAAGAAGACAATAAAAAAAGCCGTGGGGGTGGCAAAGCGCGTAGCGCATGGCGCGGCCGAGCGAGAGGTCGCAGGTTCGATTTCGCGGTCGCTGGACGTGTTCTTTTCTTATTTGTATTTGTATCTACCTCGCATTTTTGCTCGCGGCAACGCCGATTTTTCGCTCATAACCACATTGGTAAATGCTGACACAACTGTACACTAAGGGTGCCACAAACACGCGCTTTAGGTTTTTAGTCGCTTAGCTGTGGATGCCTAGAATGCAAATTCGAGAAATATAAAAATGCGGGACGTTTATCAGGCGTCTGTATTCTCGTATGGGAGTTGTCGGTAACTTGTTTCCCTGAAGTTACAGGAGCGAAAGTTCAGTTTGTAAACGCAAGACCGTTTGTCTCCAAAATGTGCTGTAAAATATTGTGGAACCCTTAAGCTCTGCCTTAAGATTTGAAAGCGATGGCGATGCCTGGTCCCACCGAAGCCGACATCGGAATTTCTGCCAAATGAACACCTTTAAAGCTATCGCGCTGAACCTCCGGCATGCCTCGGGGTGTGTTTCAGAGAATGTCTCGACAAATCTTATATACCAGGTATCTGCGAAAGTTTTGTGGAATGGCTTTGTTTATGGCGGCATGCTCTGCAGAAATGCGCAGGAGCGACATTTTTAGCAGTAATTACCAAAATGCCAATGTGTCCTCATCTTCCGATACATTGCTGTGGTCACGAAGCACAACAATCCCCGATGTTTTAATGCACTCCAAGAAACATTAATTCAGAGTTTTTTATCTGTTCGTATTTCTAACAATTATTATATCTAAATTCGCTCATTTATGTTTCGGATTTACTAAGCACGACATAAGCACGACATAAAATGAGATTTTTGCAAATAGGCTGGAGCAATTCAGCACAGCAATAATACACGAAATATTGATTTAAGACGTTCACGTAGAAAACACCACAGTTAATAAGTGCGGTTTTCTTTCAGAGTTGCTTTTCTTCTCTTTTTCTTGCTGCGCCCGAAACAGACAGAATCGTTGAGACTAGTGAGACCAGAAAGTGGGTGATAATTTCGCGCCGCAATGTGTTAAGCCCCAGCTTCCCTAGGAAATATTCCTCCGCGTTCTTATTTTTGCTTTTCACCATGAAGCACAACAAAAGGTCCATGTAAAGAGGGCACCTGGCCTCTACGTATTTCGCTGTTTCCTTGAAGTGTTGGCTATAGGGGTAAGTTGTTATAGAAACACAGCTTGGTGCGCTTTTTGTCGTCGTCTACAATGGCGCAACAATCGCGTTTGTTCTGTTCGCGGAGGCGTATCAGTAAACGGGTGCGCTCTTGCTCAAACGAATCGCTTCGAAGGAAAGGAGCGTTGCCTAAGATGTTTGTGGCGCCAGTGTGCACAGCGATTCAGGCAGTTCTCTGTACAGCGTTCTTTGTCTGACGCCATCCAGACTAAAAAAAAAACGAAACAGAAACTCTAAAAATACAGGCTGATTCGCTTCAATCTTCTCATATAGAGAGAATCACAGACTTAGGGTGCGCTATCCTCGAACACAGTAGATGCAGGTATGCGAACAAGGCAACGTCTGTGATTTTTCCTTTTACTAGTATGTTGTACTTGGGTGTTGGCGGCAGCGACAATCGGTTTTTTACACGTTCATAGCTTTTTCGTGGAGCTTGATAGTGCTAATGGGCGTTATTATCGCTTCAATGTTAAAATGTGCAATTTCAGCCATACATCTCTATCCTATAGATCTACTAAGCATTGCTTAGTGGTACGGGGATCGACACCCAGCACCTCCACCACGATGGAACGAGCAGAGATATAAGGCTAAATGGGAAGGCACTTTTAATAACAGAAACGATATCTCCGGCACAGGACCAATCACAGACCGAGAGGCTATCCCACTATTTCGTCTTGTTCGTCTCCCTAGCGATCGTTGTCTTCATCTCTTAGCACCGTGACAATATATAAGCGCCTTTGAATCAGGTTATGGCTCATTCCTCCGCTAGAGAGGGGACATGCAAGCATTTGCATTATTCAAGAAGGAACAGCATAATGGCTTTAGCTTTAACCTTAAAGAGGGCGACACTTGTCGATTTAGGGCCCTTAATAACGATGGTAGATATTACCAAAAATAAAAAGAAGCATTATACAAATAGGCTATATTTGCTGACAAGAGCCAGTAAATTAGGCTTTTCGGCAAACTTAAAGTCTCTTCTACACGGCTACACGGAAAAATCACGCCTTGAAAGTGTTCAAACGCAATGTCGAGAAAAAGAAAGCATGCAGCTTCACTACCATGCAAC
>JABSTT010002500.1:0-40438 GCA_013339685.2 Hyalomma asiaticum | reverse complement strand
CAACATATAAAAACTGTCTGCATGTTGTGCACAAGCTTTCAGGCACTTAATATTGGCAAGTCCTTATGAAATTTTTAACAAACTATCTCCAGGTAGTATGGAATGTTGATGTTTATACAGAATTTTGATTACAGTAGAACCTCGATGATACGAATTCGTAGGGAGCACGTAAAATATACGTATCATCCCGATTTCGTACGAGCCAAAACAAGTTAAAGCTGATCGTGAATGTGGTAACGTGAAACGTCATCCTTAAACAGCGATTGTGCTGCCATGCTGTTCTTGTTATCAACCTGCTGTTTGTATGTTGTATCTGTTGCTGCTGGTGACGTCACGCCAGTATTATATATATTTGTTGGTCAGCAATGAATAAAGGCTGATTCCTGGTTGTTCAAGCAGCGCCTCGGTCATATCATGTGGCGACGAGGATGGGATTCGAACCCAGAAGGGCAGGCTCAGCGAGGCAGTTCAACCACGGTAGCGACGTACGGAATGTTGTACCTGCTCCCGGATTACGCCTGCACGCCATCAAGCATTACGGTTCTTCGACAGACCTTCAGGAAACGCCCCTACACCGCCATTGTGCTCCTGAGTAAGCCACGCTCGTCAACCGCAGACTGTTGAGTGTTTTCACGTTTGTAGAATGTCGCACTTGGGGAAGTTAAGCGAGTTTGATCCAAGAACTCAGAACTTTGAGTCATACCTTGAACGCTTTGAGCTTTTCGTTACTGCGAATGATGTAAAACAGGAAAAAGTTTTGCCCGTGTTTTTGACGGCCATTGGGGCAGAAACGTACGAGGTGCTAAAAAGCTTGGTTGTTCCGGATACGCCTGCTGACAAAACATTCGACGAGGTGAAGCAGCTGCTTAAGCGTCATTACACTCCTTCGAGTTCAGTTATTGCTGAACGGTGTAAATTCAACAGGCGTGTCCAACACGAACAAGAAAGTGTCGAAGACTACATTGTAGAACTTAAGCGCCTTGCCAGAAAGTGCAACTTTGGCGAATTTTTGAACGATGCTTTGAGGGACAGGCTGGTGGCGGGGGTACGAAATGAGGACAGCCAGAGGGCGTTATTCGCCGAGGAAAATTTGACGTTCGAGGACGCATGCAAAATTGCCTTGGCGCGAGAGTTAGCCGCACGGGACTCCGCCCTAATGAAGGATAACGATGGCAATATAAATGCCGTGAAAAGTCAGCCAGGAAGAAAAAGGGAAGGCTACGGTACGTCAAGTGAGGCTCGGCCGAAGAGTAAATGCGAGCGATGTGGAAGGAACCATTCCTCAAACAAGTGTTGGTACAAAGAGTTCAGGTGTCGCAGATGCGATCAGATAGGACACTTGCAGAGAATGTGTCGGAATGAGCCCAGACAACACAACCGAACTAACGTGGTAGAAGGTCTGGAGGAAGAAACAGAGCTGGAAGTGTGGCACTTCGTAAACATGACACGGTCCTGTTACGAGGTCAGCATAGAGGTAGAAGGTAGACCACTGCAGATGCAGATTGACACAGGCGCAGCCGTCACGATAGTCCCAGAAAGCGTGTACAAGGCGACTTTCCCACACGTAAGGTGCACCCCGTCCCGAGTATCGTTACGCACATACACGGGAGAACAGCTGCAGCTGAAGGGACAGTGCGAGGTGGTGGTCAACCACAACACCCAGCGAATGACCTTGCCGGTAGTGGTAGTGAAAGATGAAGGCAGGCGACTACCTGTGTTATTGGGGCGTGATTGGCTTGAACGTCTCAAAGTAGACTGGCGCGGAATAAGTAACGTGCGATGGGAAGACAAGGTGCACGCACTGAAAGAGAAATTTCACTCCGTGTTCTCGAGTGAACTGGGCGAAATACAGGGTTTTGAAGCGAAAGTTCTTCTCCAGAAAGACTGCACGCCAGTATTTTGCCGCGCTAGACCGGTCCCTTTCGCAATACGAGAGCCCCTAGAAAGACAGCTAATGAGCATGGTACAGAAGGGTACCTTAAGGCAAGTCCCTCGCAGTGATTGGGCTACTCCGATCGTGAGTATTAAGAAAAGCGATGGTACTTACCGCATTTGTGGAGACTACAAGATAACTATCAACCCGGTTTTAAAAACCGATCACTATTCCTTGCCGAGGCCGGAAGACTTGTATTCGAGCATCGCAAACGGCAAAGTTTTTTGCGTTCTAGATTTATCATCTGCGTATCAACAAGTGCCTCTCAGTCCGGAATCCAGACCACTGTTGACCATTAACACGAGCTTGGGGCTTTTCGAGTTCCAACGACTGCCATACGGGGTGGCCAGTGCGCCCGCCATCTTTCAGTCGCTAATGGATACAGTATTAAGGGGCATACGGAACGTCAGCTGTTATATCGACGACGTCATTGTGACGGGTTCGGACGAAGCTGGTTGCCAAAAGACGCTTGAGCAGGTCTTGGCACAGTTCCGTGATTACAAAATCACGTTGAATGAACGCAAATGCCGTTTTTTTGAAGACTCCGTGACGTACCTGGGTCACAAGGTAGATGCAGAGAGAATCTACCCGACCGAAACAAAGAAAAATGCAATCTTGCAGGCACCAGAGCCTACAACAAAGACAGAACTAAAGGCGTATTTGGGAATGCTCAATTTTTATGCCAAATTTCTAGAGAACGTGGCAACAATCGCAGAGCCACTTTACAGGCTCCGGAGAAAAGAGGAAAAGTGGTCTTGGACGAAGGAACAGGGTGACGCTTTCGCCGCGACTAAGACGCTACTCACAAGCAGCCGCGTCTTCACTTTCTATGACGTAGGAAAGCCGATCGGTCTGTTGTGTGACGCGTCAGCGTACGGGCTCGGGGCAGTTATCTTTCACGAGACGGTGGATGGCGAGCGGCCGATCGCATTTGCTTCGCGAACGATGACATCGGCAGAAAAGAACTACGCGCAGGGTGAACGCGAGGCCCTTGCCTTGATTTTCGGGTTGAGGAAATTGCACCGCTACCTGTACGGAAGGACGTTCACCTTGTATACAGACCATCAGCCGCTCGTGGGTATTCTAGGGCAAGATAAGCCCGTGCCTAGCATCGCCGCGGCCCGCATGCAACGATGGGCGATGACGCTGGCAGCTTATAAATATCAGCTAAAGTATCGACGCGGGAAAAATGTAGAAGTAGCGGACGCACTGTCTCGACTTCCGTGCGCAGATTGCAGCATAAAAGAGCCAGCCGAGTGTTTGGCCGTCTTTGAGTGCCTTCCGTTAACAGCCGAAACGATAGCAAGGGCGTCAAAAAGGAACATAATCTTGTCTCGCGTCGCCGAATTCACAATGAATGGCTGGCCAAGCAACTGCACAGAGGACCTGAAGCCTTACTATGCCAGGCGGTGTGAACTTTCGCTTGAACAAGGCTGTGTCACATGGGGTTCAAGGGTCATCATTCCAGACTCCCTGCGTGATCAAGTGCTAAACTTGTTGCATGAAGAGCACCCCGGGGCCAGCCGCATGAAAATGCTCGCCAGAAGTTATGTGTGGTGGCCGGGAATGGACCAGGGCATTGAACAATACGTTCAAAGATGTTCGATCTGTCAGGCCGTCCAACCCGCCGCTGAACCGGTACCTTTGCACCCGTGGATGTACCCGGCCAAATGTTGGTCGCGAGTGCACGTGGATTTTGCGGTCAAGGATGCGAACGTGTTTTTGGTCTTAGTAGACGCTTACTCGAAATGGGTGGAAGTGTGGCCAATGGCTTCCACGTCTGCAACTAAAACAATCGAAAAAATTCGAGGCGCATTTGCCGCGTACGGACTTCCGGAAACGCTGGTAAGCGATAATGGACCACAATTCACGTCCGCCGAGTTTGCGGACTTCTTGTCGACTAATGGTGTGAAACACGTTCGCATTCCTCCCTATCACGCCGCATCGAATGGGGCGGCAGAACGCATGGTGCAGACTGTCAAGCGAGCCTTGTTAAAACAAGTTTTGGAAGAGAACGCTTCGGATAGCCGCTGTTCATTCCAAGAACGAGTAGACAAATTCCTGTGTGCATATCGAAACACTCCCAGCAGTGTGACAGGGCAATCGCCGGCCCACTTGTTTTTAAAAAGGCAACCGCGCACGAAACTTTCTTTATTGAAACCTGATTTTGGGAATGCTATGCGGGATAAGCAAGAGCGTGTGAAAGAACTATGTGACGAGAGGCGTGGTGCGGCACGTGTGTTTCGTGTTGGTGATCGCGTTTATGTGAAAACTGTGCGCGGAGAACTTGTGTCGTGGCAGGAGACGGTGGTGACTCAAGTGGTCAGTGCGGTGACGTATGTGGTGAAAGTGCACAATCAGTTTCGTTTTGTCCACGCCGATCATCTGCGATCGCTACATGCCGGAGCATCTACGAAAGTGGACGATGCGGAGAGACAGCAACCTCAAATCCCTCTAGCGAAGACTGCTCCCTCCACACTTCCGATGTCCCCAGTACAAACCATGAGTCCATGGCACTCGCGCAACCGGTTCCAGAGCCGGCAGCAATTGAACCGAGCGACCACGCCGCTGCAGAACGCACCATGCCTCCGGAGGCTCCGGCACAACCCGAGGGAACCACACAGAGTTCACCTCCCGCTACAAGGCTAAGTTCACCTAAGAGCACTGGCAACCTAGCGCTGCGTCGTAGCACGAGGGTGCGTAAGCCACCGGACCGTTTCCAACATGCGGACTTCCGCAGGTGAAGGGATATCTTCATGCAGGGAGGGACGAGATGTGGTAACGTGAAACGTCATCCTTAAACAGCGATTGTGCTGCCATGCTGTTCTTGTTATCAACCTGCTGTTTGTATGTTGTATCTGTTGCTGCTGGTGACGTCACGCCAGTATTATATATATTTGTTGGTCAGCAATGAATAAAGGCTGATTCCTGGTTGTTCAAGCAGCGCCTCGGTCATATCAGTGAAGATGAACAAGAACTTTATTTGGGGTCAACTACCTCTTGCTGAAAAGGTCCTTGATGTTCTTTTGAACTTCTTTAACTTTGCTGTCCCTCAAGAAAGCCGCCTGAAAGGAATAAAACCGTGCTGCGGTGCTTACGGTGCGACGCAGTACATCGAGGGCGTCAAGGTTTTTCGACATTGACGGTAGGACATCACACTAACCGGCATCTTCACCATCACTCTCGGACTCGGTATCCTTTGCCTCGTCGACCAATTCTTCGATGGATCACAGCCCACAGATCGCTACGTTGTCGTCTGCGGTGACCAAGTCTTGCGCCGAAGCTCGAGTTTCGAGGTTCTCCCAACCCTCGGATTTTCAAATCAGCATCAGGCTCTTGGTTTTCTTGCTTCGTAGCCACATCCAATTCTGCAAAAAATCCACACTTGCGATAACAGTTCAGGATCGTGTCCTGGGTCACATTATCCCAGGACATGGCCAAGAAATGTAAAGCGTCAAGCAGGCTAATCCGCAAATTTTCATCCGTGCGCTAAATTTTCGCCATGAGCCCCCGCACAAGCAATCTCTTGAAATGGTGCTTCACATTTCGGATTATTCCGCATTCAGCGGCTGTAGAGGGCTCGTGGTGTTTGCGGGCAGGAACCTTACGGCAACATTGCTGAAGTTGCACTCTTTGGAATGGGCCGAACACTGGTCGACGAAAAGCGAAATTTCTCTGTTTTTCTCTGCCATTTTCCGGTCCAAAGTCGTAAGGAACTCGTGGAAAAAATCTGCAGTCAAAAATCTGAGTCAATTGCTCGAGTGAAGCGGTCATTTAGCGCGTTTGTATCATCCGCAATGGCTGGGGAGACTGTTCCTATAACACCGAATGACTGTGCATTTTATACATCATCATCATCATCAGCCTGTTTAGGTCCACTGCAGGACGAAGGCCTCTCCCAACGATTTCCAATCCACCCTATCCTGAGCGGAATTCTTTGCCTTTTACCGTAGAAACTGAAACTGCGCCCCCCCACTCTTGTTTTTTTTTCTTCTATATAAGTAATCAAAGTGCTTGTTGTCATAGCTTTAGAACTCGTATGTTTAAATGTGGCTCTCATCAGCCTTTGTAATAGCTCAAGTTTTTCGAGCACTGATTTTATAGTAAACTGTCCGAGGCTGCTTTTCGTTTATCTGTACTTTTGGTGAACAGTATCTTTCTACCCGGCTAAAGGAACTATTCTTATTAGTGGTATTGATACACATTCTGATGTTTTTCCAGAGATTTTCAGTGCCCCGCAATATCTCTTTGCTTTTGGTTCGATAGAACGGACAGATAATGAAGTGATCGCAGCCTTTAAGGACTTCTTGAATATGCATCCCTGGACGAGAAATGGGGCAAATTACTGGCAGATGTTCACTATTGGTGGCACACAATTCAGCTGTAGCCCACGTAGAGGCTGCTGCTAGAGAACTTCTGGATCTGTTGGAAGTGATGCTGTCCTCCAACAAAGGTACGGGATCCGGAATTGAGACACGAAAGCTTTTTACAGCGAAAACTGTTTATGGCTAGGAGAAACGGAAAACCGCTCGTCCGTGGGACCGCGCGCGGTCTCCATTGGCTGCGCCTTCCAGTGACGTCGTTCTCTGCGCCGTACCAAAGCGCGCGTGCCATTGGCTGGCCCGTGAGTGACGTCGTCCGTCCCGTCGCAGCCGTGGCGCCGAGCACGCGCGCATCAGCTTCGACTGAGAGCTTCCACATGGGTAAGCCACGGATGTTAGCTCGCGATGTGAAACGCTTGCAACGACGGCGCGCCGAAGAAGCAGCGTTGCGGGCAGAACAGCGTCGACGTGATGATTGCGGGAGCGCCGTTCGCGGGGCGAACGCCCGCTTTCAGCGAGAGTTTCT
This sequence comes from Hyalomma asiaticum, assembly GCA_013339685.2. Lineage (NCBI taxonomy): Eukaryota > Metazoa > Arthropoda > Arachnida > Ixodida > Ixodidae > Hyalomma > Hyalomma asiaticum. Next base: position 33,657 of record JABSTT010002500.1, on the reverse strand, counting down.
CCAGCGGCACTTTGGCTTCGGCTGCGACGTCTGTGTCGGGTTGAACCCACTGCTTAACACCGGCGCCGCACATTTCAGCTTCGCTGGTTAACCATTTGTACGGAGTGCTTGGGCGGTGATTTTTATCTAAAGACCAATGTCACAGCCGATTACCGCAGAAATATGCCTTTAAACACCATGACAATTGGCGCGAATTAAAGTCACTTCCAGCTAAAACGTCGCGCCCACAGTAACTTAAAGTCCTTCTAAGCAGATAGTGTCCTATACACCACGAGGAAAATAGGTGTTTATAATATACAGCGGAGGTGTATTCTGCGGCCAATATTTGACACCTAGGTTCCAGTTCCGATAAGTTGGAATGTGACTATAGCCTTGTGGCATGCTTCAGCAGAAATAAACGTAATTAGACCTCCGCCTCTGGTGGAATGTTCTCACCGAAAGTTGTGTGCTTCTCAAATGAGTTTTTTTCCAGGTGATAGCCTAGTTTCTCGTAATAAAATTATATCCCGATTAAGTTCCTTCGCAAAATAAAAGAGATCGACAGAATCTGAAAACAAAGTAGCCGCAATTCCATTGTAGAACTTTCAACTCTCCTATGTTGAAGGAACAACTGCACCTGAAATCGCTTTTTCTATCATACTTTCTTTCGAGATAGAGTTAGAAGGAGATTTCCTTGATTTCGAATGTGGTCGAGAGGACTCTACTACAGGCCGGCATAGCTAGTTTTTGAGCACAATAAATATATTCTGCATCTGTCATTTCTAAATCTTGAACACCATGATGAAAATAAGTGTTTATAATATTAGTGATTAGAAACAGAGGGAGCTGAGCTCATTGACACAGAGGCGTTCCCTGGACTATGCGTATCTTTTCGTTCATCATTTTTAGTAGAAACATTAGGTAGGATCCCTGAGGTGCCTTGAGAGCATAGATTTGAAGTTTGCATGGTCATCTTGTCCAAAATAGCCTGAGAGATGCTTTCTCCAAGGTTTACTAATAGCTACCTTCGCAACTGCTTTTTTCCCAGCTGCTTCTGTATTTACAATGAGGGATACACGTATGGACCCGAGTTATTTTAGGGGCTCCTCCTGCATCCCCATATGCCTTTTCCTTAACGATGTTGATAACCTCTCTCCTGGAACAACGTCGTTTGTCTGTAATGTAAGGGACCTGTTTTTCTTGGGCCCGAGCTAAGCATTTCCAGAAGTTAGCTGGATGTTCTCCACCACAGAGGCAGCATGCCCACAGAGGCGTGATATCTCTTTGCCTCTTCGATCCATTTGGCTCTTCAGTTGCAAAAAGCCAGGATAGAACATATGCGTGTAGCGTACCGGCAAGAATTCAGTGTTTTGAGTATTTTTCTGATTTTTTTTTATATTTTTTATTGTTACAGTGGTATGTGCCGTACCGCGAAAACTGAAGAAGACGATGTTCGACTGGTTCTAAACAACTTGTTGCAAGATTACCTTGCTCAAGCACAAACTAAATACATAATAGCCACAGATGCTTCCGTGATAGAGGAAAAGGCAGGGGTGAGAATTTTCTCCCCATCGCTCACCTGGTCGTATGCATTAAGACTCCCAGATTACACCCCTGTATTTTTTAGCTGAGCTTGTAGCGATAATCTTAGCCTTGCGGAAACTCCCGTCAGATGCAGTCAGTGCGGTGATCTTAACAGATTCTCTTTCAGTCTGCACTACATTAACAGCTTCTCCTAAGTCTGCTGCCCTCCAGACGTTCCTCACTTTAGTCCCGCCAAAGATAAACCTAGTAAAATTATTGTGGGTTCCTGGACATAGTGGGTTAAATCTAAATGAGATGGCCGATTCGTTAGCGAGAGCATCGCTTAACGGACCAGTAGTATCGGTTCTTCCAGCATTAGAATTTCCTACTGCGCTAAGATATCGGGCATACGCGATACACAGGGACGTCATTCAGACAATAACAACGTGGACAGAATTTAGACATCTAAAATTTCCGTGGAAAAGATAATGGTGTCCGTCGCGACAAGCTGAAGCGCTGATTACGAGATTACGCTGCAGAGTCCCTCCATTAAATCTTTACTCGCACAGGGCTGGTCTGGTGATATCGCCTCTGTGCCCATTCTGTCTTGAAATCGAAACAATTGACCATTATTTTTTAAAATGCCGCCAGTATACATCAGTAAGAAAAAGACAACTGGAAATTGTGCTTTCTAAATTTGGGTTAACATTGTCATTGGAAATCATTCTTACTTTTGGTGCCTCGGTATTGGGCTTCAGCCACAGGGACATATTTGATGCAGTATGTGGATTTATAAAGGCCTCAAAACGACTACGTTTGTGATTATTCACATTCCAAAATTCTTAACTATGATAAAGCCTATACATTAAGAAAAAAGGAAAAATTACCTGTTTTGATGGTAGAAGTGCACAAATAGTTTACATAGTTTTTTTTTCCTCTGTTTTACATTTCTCTCGATTATTATTAATTTATTATTCTATTTTATTCGTCATGTTGTGGTATTTGCACAATATACCAACTAAAAGTTAAGCACTCCAGGTCTTGGCCAATCCCCCGTAGTGGGTATGCGCCATATTTGAAGGATCATCATCATCATCATCTAGACCGTGTAGTTCGGTACTCGCCTCTCTGTCTAATGCAGCACCGGTACAACACCGTAACATTTGGTGGAAGGTGCTGGGTACACTTGATAAGACGCGGCGGTGAATTTACGCAGCGGACGCCACGTCGGTTCCGCCGCCACGTCTTCTGACGACCCTGCCCCTCCTGCATCCCATCAGGCTTAATTCCATGTAGTGCAATCTACCCTCGTGCCCCCGAGATTTTCACTGAGACAAATGGCCGAACTCACTTGGTGCGAACGCTTCAGCGACAATATAACATGTGGAACGTGATCGAACATAATTGTTGGAAACGAACATAAATGTGGAAGCTTGCGAACATAATTTTCTGCTTACAAGGCACGGCTCGCGTATTGTATGACAAGCATGAAGTACTCACGAACGGGGCAGTCTGCAAACAAGATTTGTGACGTGTTAGGAAGGCCAGACGGACAAGTAAAGTAAGCCAGACAAAAGCTTGAGACAGGGGCTCAGTCCTCCACGGAGTTGTATATTTCGTATATACAGGTGATGTTGGTTCTTTATAAGAAAACGGTCAAAGACATGTCAGAATCTGACGAAGTCGAACATGTGCTAAAGAGCATAGCAGACGACGCATTCAATTTGCTTTTGTGCAAAGATTCTGCAACAGTCGATTTGGTCGTTACGAAGTGCCGATGCTTTGAACAAACTCAAAATCGGCGAATTTCCCGGAGATTTAATCGCCTGCCATGTATTGCGGCTACTGCGACGACGCTCCAGCTTTTCCCCAGCCGTCCAGCATACCTAACGTGACAGAGATTGTCCACCGGCATGCCATAGCTCCAGCCAGCCGTTATTCTCCGCTGCTCGACAACGACCTGAAGGCTGTACCTTTGATTTAGTCTGTCGTACGACGCGAGATCTAAATGGGATTTTTCGCTAAATGAAGCAGCCAACGGCTACTAAAGGCTCCAGTCCTAGCTTCAGCTGCGCTGAGTATGCGGTACCCTCCAGTGCGTTACTGAAATCTAGCTGAATGGCGAACCTCAGTCGACCGGTCCATCTGCTTCACGTGCTGTCGCGCAGGCCACATTTCTCGCCACTGCCGGAGCGGTTGATACTCGTCTGCATATTCCGACCTTACATTGTATGGCTGCCCGGAATACCAGCAGCGGCGACGACTTTATGCTCTTTCAAATCCTCCAAGTGCTGAAGTCACCGTTCCGACGTACCGTGCATCCGTTCGCCCTCGCCCCAAGCTCGGCAGTCCATCTCGCCACCGCCTTGACGGTCGCCGTCACTGTGGGGCATCCGTAGCAACTCGAAAAACTGAACAATGCAGCACCCGGAGGTGACGCTCCATCGACGACCCTTCACAAAAATTCTCTTTTGACCCCAACCTCCCGGCGTAAGCGAATGGACGTTCTCATCGATGATATGTATATTGCCGACACACGTACCGAGATATCCGCAACGAGCTCTGACCTCCCCCACCATCTCAAGAACGTGCTCACATCTGCCCGTTGACTTGGAAGTCCCAGTTTCGGATAGAAGCACAACTGCCATGCCCGTGCTCCTACTGCCGGTATTAGCATTGCCGGCGTTATATCTGTTGTATTCGCTTTATCGGGCCACTGCCCCCCTGACCTTATTCTCCTAGAAAGTGACTTTCTGACATTACATTCAGCGCTCATCGACTGTTCCTCGGCGGTTCTGCGTTCAGAACTTCCTCAAATGCACTGCTGATGACGCTGAACGTGAGCCCCGACTTTGGTACTGCCAGTTCGTTCGCTTGCTGCCCAATGCAGCGACATACTTCCCATTGATGACCTTACCTGCTCTACCTAACGAAGACTGCGTCGCATATCCCGTGTTGGACATTCTCCTACCCCGCTACGTGACATTGGCCAAACCTTTTGTAATAGTTCGGAGTAATCAAGCGCGCCTTCTCATTCTCAACCGCCGTTCACCCACGCAGGTTCTTCCCTTGCATATCTCCTAGATGACGCTTTGTTCGTTGGAGTTTTGTACTGTTTCTTCAGTGGCTACTGATCCCCAGCTTGGCTCAACACCCACACGAGGGGATCCTCTGCGCGAAGTGATTGCACCAGACTTAATGTTAAGCCCGATCACGCTGATGCCCTCCATGGGCTCGTCGCTTGGTAAGAAGATATGTTATATTCCGGTGGTCGTGCGGTGGGTGAGACCACCTTATTTGCGCATCGCATCAGCACAAATGATACCATTTCTATTCACAAGAGGCCTTACCGTCTATCAGCCCGTGAACGCACCATAATGCAAAACAAGGTCTGCAAAACGCTCACGAAAAGCATCCTGTAGCTTTATTCCATTAGTAGGACAGACTGCTGGGCTAGTTGGTTATGCATCCCGGAATGATCAACTTAGCGCGAAAACACACGGACACGAGAAGAAACGAAACAGACAGGACGGGCGCTACTACCAACTGTTTATTGTGAAAACACCCACCGACGTATATATGCGTCTTAACGCATGCGCAAACAAACACTTCAAGGAAGGATCGAGGACCCAAAGGTTTAACAAGGATAAATCAGGCAACAGTCTGCATGAGACGGTATTCTGATGAATGCAAACTTATCGAAGCGGCGCTGATACAGATCTGCTCATTTTTCTCAATATGAAAGGCTTCTAACGCCAGCCGAGCTGTGCAGCTCCTGCTTTTGCCTAGGATTCTTGTCTCCTTGAATCTAGGCTCACAATCGCATGCAGTTATATGCGCAACTAAATGTGCGTGCTTGTCTTCCTTCTTCGTTACCTTTAGAGCATGCTCCCTAAGACGGTCGTTCAGGCATCTTTCTGTTTGGCCGATGTAAATCCTCCCGCAGGACAAAGGAATCGAATACACGACTCCTATTGAGCACTTTGAGAGGGGAGACTCGTGCTGCGTCGTGCACCCTTGGGGTCCTCTAGCACAAATGCGAGGACAAAGCTTCTATAGCTTATTAGGCGCGGAAAAAACCAGAGGGACGTTGTGTCTGCCAGCCACCTTCTTGAGATTATGCGAAAGTGCATGTATATAAGGCATTACCTCTGGCCTGGCTTTCACGCGCTCGGTTTGAGTGCAACCCTTCGTGCTCCAGACTTCAGTCTTTGCAGGAGGGACTCAGCCGCAGCCACTACAACCATCGAAGGGAAGCCCGCTGCCAAAAGGCGGTCGACTTGATGCATAAAACTATCCTGCATGCGATGCGAGCAAGATTTCCGGAGCGCAGAATCCATACACTGTAACGCTATACCTCTTTTTATCGTCTTAGAATGGGCGGAGTCGTAGGGTAACAGTCCTTTCTTGACGCGTGGAAAATAGAATATCGTCTCATGCAGACTGTTGCCTGATTTATCCTTGTTAAACCTTTGGTTCCTCGATCCTTCCTTGAAGTGTTTGTTTGCGCATGCATTAAGACGCATATATACGTCGGTGGGTGTTTTCACAATAAACAGTTGGTAGTAGCGCCCGTCCTGTCTGTTTCGTTTCTTCTCGTGTCCGTGTGTTTTCGCGCTAAGTTGATCATTCCGGGAGCTTTATTCCAGTCTTTGGGTATCAGCGATTGTACAGGTCAAGAAAAAGGCCAACACTTGGAGGCTTGAATCCATTATTTCCATCTTATAAGGTTATGAAGAAGGACGTATACCAACTTCCATGGATCGGCGACGCATCAGACGGTTTCCATCGTTCCAGCCACTTCTCCACAGACCTCCGCTCCGGGTACCGGAAAATTGCTGCTGATAAAAAGATCGCGAGAAAACGTCCTTCGTGCGGCGCTACTGCAATTTCTCAGTTTCGCCATCTTCTCGCTCACCAGTTGTGTGCCCTCGCCAGGAATGGCAATCTGGTTATCACACAAGCCTAAGCTTTCAATCTTGGTCGACTTAGAGGGACCGACAACCAATTTTTAGGGTACCTATTTTCTTTATTCCAACGGGAAGCTCACCGTTCACAGTGTCTAGTCACGCAATGACAACGGGGAAAACGCCGTGAAACACTTTTTATGAGAATTTTTCGCCTATGGAGTCTCACATACAACACATGTCGCAAACATTGTCCGACAGCCGTCGGTTGTGTTCGCGCCAGGCTATGCCTCCACAGAGCGTATGCGCGCTACGCCTGGAAGCCACTGAACGCATGCGCCGAGGTTAAAAACAGGTTCTCGGATTCCGCGAAGGCAGCGCCGCTTCTCGGCATCCACTCCTTTTAGTGCGGAGAAAGCAAATAGTAGGATGTAGATGCGTTTTTATGTGCCGACTGCAACTTTGAGGCCGAGTTACGGTGGTATGAACAACAGAAGGCGACGTACGGCGATTCAGACTCCAAATAGCAGTACCAAGGCTTCTCCACCAGGCTGCGCCACGTTTCAGTTTCCGCAATATTTAAACTAAATTTAAAAATACAAATCCTCTTCAAATCGCCAAAGTGGTGCTCGATTCCCTCACTATAATTCGAGTTTTTTCAAAATGCACAAAGATCCGTTCACACGTCCTGGCCAGTTGTCGGTCCCTTTAATATTCGCCTGTAGTGTCCCTTTAAGCTTTCTGCTCAGATTTTTCAGGCCTCTTATTATGACCTTGGGAGACGATAGGACCGTCTTAGGATCAGAGCACACTTGGCGGCAACTTCGCTATAGAATTTCATGTGTGACCACCTTTACTGCGCCCCAGTCACGTGGAACTGCAGGAATGAGGAATTGACGCTCGAGTTCTATTATTCCATCAATCAGCATGGCAAAAGTCGCAAGAAAACTTAGGCCACCCTGTAATAAACCGTATTGCTTAGGCCAGCAGTGTGCACGCGTAAGCGTCTCCCTTACAAATTTGATGTGATTGTCTGTTTGCGCATTAAGTTGTTTCTAGCAGATAAAGAACGAGCCCTTGACCCCTTCCCTTTCGTTATCCCTTACAATTTGGTAACACGATTGTTCAAATGCAAACCTTTGGTGCACTTAGAATTGAGGCAATGAAGTTCTTTATCTTGAGGCAGCGAAGTTCTCTACGTCGAAAAAAACTGACAGTGGTTTCTCCAGAAACTGAGTAGAAATTATTAAAACACAATTTTTTTTATCTACGAAGTCGCCCCTTTCCTACGTGTACAGAGGCGGGCAACAATGGTTACCGCGCACGATGCGTCGTCGTCTCCATGGCAACTCTTTCGGACGCGGCAGGCTTCTTCTCAACAGGAATCGGTTCCAAGGTCGACATTCCAGAGGCGACGAGGAGGAGAGGCGAGAGGAAATCGGCGTGCCGGGGTGCGTCTCGTACATGCAGCGCCGCATGTATGACAAACGCAGTACTACGCGCCTGTACACGCAGGCAAATTTGAAGGCTGCGCCACGAGCACCACCCCGAAAGCAGCGAAAAAAAAAAGAACGAATTGTTCTTGCACGCTATAAAAAGATGTCTCATAGGGTGAAGTATGCTTGCAAGGCATACATCATTGTTTTTCAGCAGATTATGTATGCCTGCGTGGGCTGGTTATCGTACACTTGGAAATTGACAAACACACTGTTGAGTGTCGCTAGCCGCGCTCTTTGCACCACTTTCAGCGCAAAATTACAAACATAATTCCTTTTATGTGTGGTGAAAACGTGCTCGTTGCCAAATGTGACGCACAATATGCAAATTTTTACCACAATCTTAAGAAATTTTCCGAGCGGTATACAGTCCCTTTAACTTTCATGCATGCTAGCTTGAGACCGCGCTTTTCGTTTTATATTTATAAGAAGTGCGACGTTGCCAAAACCACGATGATAATTGAACAGAACTTGTTAGCGCGAAAGGAACGCCATAAACTAAGTAAAGCAATGTATATCCGCATTACAGAAACGAACTGCGCGAAATAAACACGGACAAGGAAGACACACGCACAAGCGAAATGCAGCGGGATCGAATCCCGGCTGCGGCGGCTGCATCGAAATGCAGCCGCCGCAGCCGGGATTCGATCCCGCGATCCTTGGGTAATCAGCCGAGTACCATAGCCACTAGACCACCGTGGCGGGGCTGTTCATCAAGTTACAGAGACCCATATTAGGGCGCGGTGAAATTATTGGCGGAAGGAATGTCGTTGCAATAGTTGATTCTTAGATTCGCCAAAGAAATTTTTGCTTGCGTGCTGCAAGGAATGCGACACGCAAGCAACTTAAAAACACGCACAGGCAGACTTTTGAGGAAGCCACGAGGGCAAAGTATGACGTTGCACGTAGAAAGCCACACGCGATGTGTTTTTCTTCGAGGTGTAACGTCTTAATTCGGCCTGCCTAGTTTGTGAAAATAATGCAATATCAACTAGTCCACTTAGCCCTTGTCTTACATAGGCACGCATGATGCGCAGAATTCCGAAAGAATGGCCATGCAGGTATGCTGTCGTCAACGCGCCATGCTCTTATCTCTCTCGGAGTCTTCGTTTTATGATCTGTGTCACGCACACAAGGACGAAATATGAACACAATGTACCCTCGAGCGATCGCTTGCCGTGTAAGGTGATACTTAATTGTTTGACTACACTAGGAGTATACCGAGTTATGTGTAAACACAGAATTTACAATAAGAGTACGCATCAAAGTAGGTTATTCTGGTAAGTACCGCTTCATCCAAGGGCAAAATTAGAGCGTATAGTTATTCATTAGGTAAGAACCTTCTCATCCAAGTGAGTTTATTGCTGATCTCTACAGCAGAACATCTGACATGGAACTGTTATCAATTGCTATAGCATTGCCCGTCACACGTGGTACTGCTTCAGACTGGAGTGCCGTATAGGCTCTCTTCATCATTACAACGGTTCTGGAGAACTGAGCAGCTGTTTTAACACTGACGGTGACAAAGCAGAACCAAGTTCCTTGTAGGGCATGCGACAGATGTCAGAAACGTTCTCGTGACAGCGATTCAACAGTGTATCAGAAAGCGTTGGTGGCACGACCACTTACATTGTCCTGTACAACACACGACAAATGTCTATAGCCGAATCACGCACGGTTTCTCATCTCCGTTGGTTCTTCCGTGCAATGCTGAATATTTACGAGGAATCTCGAGGGCGTGTTAGCGTTACAACATTCGCATTGCGATGTCTACGATATATATTATGAATGACGCGGCCTTTGGGGGCACAAGATTAATTCTTGACCATGCGGGGTCCATTAAAGTTGCCAAATGGTAGATGTGAACGAAAAGTGAACATTACAACGGTGTCGAATACGAAACGAAAATTGATGAAGCAGAATCGAATACGAAAAGAACACTATTCGAATTGTTTTCGAACAGTAAGGCAATAATTTTCAAAACAATCAGAAAATTCGTAACATTTTATTGGAAAGAAATTATCATAAATATAGACGAAGAAACAGTGTTATATTAGATTTAACCGACAAAAATCACAGTTTCACCAATTCAAGTAGCCTTTCAAGCGGAAGTGGCTAGATGGATGGATGCGCGGACGGACTGGTGGACGGACAAATGTTTCAGTATTATCCTCTTGGATATGTTGCATATTTCTTTACGACCGGTGAGACAAAGTGCAGCTCTAGCAGGTAGTCTGCCCGTAGTCTTAGAATCAGGAGCCGCCGCAGTACCCGAGCAGCTGGAAAACGCATCCTGCTCTACGTTCTTGTGCCCCAGAATGCTTTTCCGATGTGTTTAAAACCAGGAAGTATCTTACTCACCGTGCGAAAATGCGTAGAACAGCCCTCGTTGATGAGTAAGAGATGTTGATAAGCGTTTGACTATGTTGTTCAAAGGCAGTCAACGGCCCCATAATGGGTCACTACGCTCGACCAGAGTGCCACGACGACCGAGCAGCATTGGTATGTAGACGGCAGCTGATTGTGGTGCACGTGCTTTCGTGCAGCTATGATGCCGTGGTCATTCTTGAGCTCTATGTGTAAGTAAGTAATTAAGTAATTAAGTAAGTAAGTAAGTAATTGTCGGGTGGCATAAGTTCGTCTGTAGGACTGTGTCTACTTGTGCTAGGAGACACCTTGCCGAAATGCAAGCGCGTGGGACCAGAGGCCGTAGAATAGGTTACAACTAGCGCTGCATGTACACTACTGTAACCGACTCTACGGCCTCCCAAATACTGGTAATATTCAAAACCACAAGGAAACTGTCCACATATATTTAAGAATTTCGGGAATTTCCCTGGATAAATAGAGCTTGCCAAAGTTAGGTCAATACATGTCGGGAAAATGTTTTAAAGGCAGGCGCGACGCAGGAGTTAACACAGATGGTTTTTCCTCGAGCCAACAGACAACCATTAGACGAAATGGACGTTCTTTGAAGGCGAAATTTTAATAACTAAATTAAACTCCTTTTGAACACGCCCGAGACATTGATAATGTTGCGCCACCATGATCCACAATGCAGCCCATAAACCAGCATGAAATGAAATTCCAGCATCAGAACTGAGTAAAATAGGGTCGTCAGTGTCAGAAGATATTTATTTATTTTATATGTATTTATTTATTTGCTTGTTTTTTTATGAATACTGCAACCCAATGGGGTTTTCGTAGAGTGGGAATACATGTCATGAGTTTTACATGTTGGCATACATAAAAACGAAAAACTACAGGCAAAGAAGGTGTACACTTTGGCAACTTGACACATTGGTACACAGAAGAAAGCAAAGTATGTAAAAAGAAAGAGAACATCATAACACCAAAATTTCACAAAATATCACTCGAGGTATGTGGCAAAAAGGTTTAAGGATAGTTGTGACACAGCTTCGTTAGTTAGTTTGCTCCAATCTGTTAGTTTGTTCCAATCTGTAATTGTTCTTGGGAAAAATAAATACTTGAAGGCGTTATTATGAGCAGAGAAAGGCGTCATTGTCAAGGTGTGTCGCTGTCTTGTGGCGTAACCTGTAGAAAAATGAAGTATCGACGTAAAATCTAACTTATAATAACCTTTAACTATCTTAAACAAAAATTTCAATCTCAGAACTTTATTTCTTCGTGTTGGCGTTGGAAGGTTGACCTTGGCTAAAAAAGATGTGATTGAGGTACGACCAAAACTATTGTAAATAACTCTGACGGCTCTCTTTTTTATTTTTGTCTATTTCATTAACATGTTTTTTAGTGTATGGGTACCAAATAATAGATGCGTAATCCAAAGTACGTTGAACAATTGCTTTATATGCAATAAGGCGAAGGGCAGGAGTGGAAAGCTTGAGCGCTCGTCAGAGATAAAAGAGTTCGAAGTTACACGAGCTTATTACATTGTTTATGTGTTTAGTCGAACTAAGGTCATGATGAATCCAAAGGCCAGGATACTTGTATCGCTTTACTTCCTGCAGAGAAATGTCACTAGTTGAATACGTGAAATGAAGAGGGCTACGTTTATGAGAAATTTTCATGAAAGCAGTCTTTTCGCCGACATTCGCCATTTCACCGACATTTTCCGACATTTGCCGACATTCACCGACATTTGCCATTTGTCATACCAGAGAATAACTTTTTGGAATGCCTCGTTTTTGGAATGCGAGCAGGACCACGTCAGGAGGCAAACCACCTCCTTTTGTCCTGACCGCGGGCAATGCACTTGTATTGTCCAAAAAATGAAATAAAAAATGAATTTGTCTTCCTGGCTTTCAATTACCGATTAGAGAATGCAGTCATCTGCGTGTAATGTAATTTTTACAAGTATGTCATGCGATATATCATTTATAAATAACAGAAACAGGAGTGGTCCGAGCACAGAGACCTGAGGAACACCAGAGTCAACCGGTACAGTGTTGGAATATGAAGGAAACGTATTGTTTTCGATTTGAGAGGTAAGCAGAAATCCAGTTGATAAGCTCAGTGTTTTTAAACATTAAATCCAATTTAAAGAACAATTTATTGTGAGATACTTTATCCAAAGCTTTAGCGAAATCCACTTAGGCCCTAGCGAGCCTGGCCTGTCTTTTGAGCTGGCAAGTTCTGCGCCCTGGAATAGCACATATCTAACATCCAACGTCTTCAAGATCTCTCTCACGAGCCATTGAGCCCACAGCGTGGCACGGCATTAACATTGCATGCCATGCTTTCAGCAATTATGGTTGTAATGCCATTTATAAATGCCATGCTTTTAGTCTAAGGCATTACATTATAATTAGGCACAGAATGTTTGCTTACCCTATCTTCGGCATTGCAAACACAGTCAACATGACCAAGAACTATCGCAGGCCTGTCGCACTGAAGGTGCACTTCAAGATTTTGCAAGAAGTGTTCTTCGATCTTATTCAATATTAAGGGGAAAAAAGTACGCGCAAACATAGCAAGGATAGAGTAATGACACAGACGAGCGCGGACTTTCAACTATATTTTTCGCGCTCATCCGTGTCAGTGTCCTTATTTAATTAAGAGCACTTTTTCCCCTCCCGCAGTTCGCCCAGCCCGCAGTTTTATGCCCACTGCATGTACACCGTTTTATCCACTCTGCATTCATATAACCTGATTATACCATTTCATCCTTCTGCCCCCCCCCATCTTTCTCTCTCATCTTTCGGTACCCCTTTCCCATTCGTCCAGCGTAGGGTAGCCATACCGACCCATATATATACCTGATTTAGCTCACTGCTTTGTGCCTGTCCCTGTGTCCTGCACGGGAATAACGCGCCAACTCGCGGCAGTACCCGAGGAGTCAGATAGTATTAATTGTCCTTCATTATACACGTTTCCATCTCCTTAAGCAAACATAATCGTAATCGTCACAAAGAAAACCGCTTTAAATTCCTCGGGAAGAACAGCCACATACCCTGTATTGAGAATGGAAATTCGAAGGTATACTCTACCATCTTGGAACTGTATTATTGTTTCCCGCCCGAAGGCGACGTCAGAGCCATTTTCAAGAAGAAAATGGCGTAACTCGCGCTGTCGCCACTTGCAACGCAATCCCCTAACTTTAAATTTAACGACTGTCATGAGTAAAAGGGGCCAACACACAGGCTACTAGGCGAAAAGGAGCGATCGGCAAAGTGGCGCGGAAAAGCACTGCGCTGTAGACACGTCGATGCACATAATTGGGAGACAACGGGCACGTGTCGCGCGACCGGAGCAGCGATCGGTATTTGAAAAGGATAAGCTGGGATTCTCTGCGTGCCACCGGTCGACGAAGGGTGTCCTGCCAGCTACGAACTGGTGACAAGGAGACAAGGGCGCCGGGCTCCGGGAGGCCGTCGATCTGGCTTACGATCGAGCGAGGACTTCGGAGTGGCAGCGGCCGAACTGCAGCAGTTCCCGGTGCGCCCGCAGCTCTCCACCTTCGCCGGCAGAACGAGACGCCCAGCAGAACAATCGCAGCAGAGGGCCAGGTCACTTTGGAGACCTGGAATCACTTCCAAGGAGAGGCCGACGCTAGGCCTAGCAGGGAGCCGGTGATTTGCCACGTCACCCGGGAAGCAAGGCGGTGGAGATCGACAGACGCTGCTTGAATGGCGGCGACCACAAGCCCCGTTGGTCGTGTATGGCTACGTGGACGCAACATTGCCGAGGGTACACTGTTTTAGGGGCGAAGCTCCTTAAAGCACACTCTAAGTCGCAAAGGACGAAAACCGGAGTAACCGCTGCAGTTAGTCCTCGCGACAAGCGGTTAGTCTGGGGAGAGAGTAACTGAAAACGATGCGTGCCGTGCGCAAATCTCATGGTCGAAATGTTTCGTCCTTATTTTCAAAGGGACTAACTGAAGGATGAACGGTGGCATTTCGTCTCTCTACGCGTCGCTGTTAGTCCCTCTGGCATATGCTTCGGCATATGCAATTGTTTTTTCATCCACCGCCGGTGGTCGTGGTCTGCTGCAGCGAAGCACGAGGTCGTGGTTGCGATTGTCTGTCGAAACCGCTACATTCCATGTGGTGGTGGAGTTGCGGGGGCAGAGAGAGAACAACTTTAATAAAATAAAGGAACCCCAGTCCTGCCCCACGGAAATCGAACGTTTGTGCAATGTGTCCTCGAGCACATCAAGGGGGCCCTGGTGGTTAGAATTAATACGGAGACCTCCGCTACATTCAGAAGAACTGGACACTGCGAATTCGACACAGGACAATAGACAAAAAAAAAAACACACTGAAGCAAACAGTCGAACGGTCGAATCCGTGCTATCCAACATTTAGTACTATGAACCAATTAGCGTCGAGCTATGAATTTCGTTGATATATGCTGCATCGTATATTGGTCGAGAGAGGAGGTGAATTTGTGCAACTAAGATAAAAACAGATAAAGCCTGTCACGCTTATCAACTACTGAGGGCACGTAAAACTTTCATGTACCAGTCAAGGGAAGCTGGTAGAGGTAGAAACAACTTTATTTCGGAGGGAGCAGGGGCAATTGGCAAAAAGCACAAACAAGAATGCGTCCGTAGGAGAGCGCTCACCCCTCCGGCTGAGGGGCGCAGACGGCGAGCCCCTTTGTGTACCGAAACTCGCATCAAGTTAGTCACGGTAGACAGTCGCGGTGCGTGCCTGCACGTGCAGCGCTGTAAAAGATGGTGCTTGTGTTTACTCTGTGTATTTCCGCGACCAAAAAGTAGTCCGTTGCTTGCGGGAGCGAAAAACAATAAATGCCTCGGTCGCAGCCTCACGTCATAATATAGTTCTGATCAGCTTAACAAAACACACTCGTAATTGCAAGGGAAACAATCGAAACGCGCGAGTCTGTGTTTTGTGTAGCTCGTTTGTGTGTCGGAGCGATACACCTCTCCTTTTCTTTACGGACTACTTGCGTAGCCTTCCCAGCGTTGCAGTCAGTGGCGGCGACAGGACACTGTCAACATGCGGCAGAATTTTTGAGAAGTGTGCGCGCGCGGTCGTGGTGTGAATAGGGTGGCCGAAGGGTGATGTTATTAAGATGGTGTTTTCTGCAAGCACACGTACACGCCGAACGAGCCCAACAGTTTTCAGCAGAGATCAGCGTAGCGAGGAATCGACAGCCCGTTGATTTTTCTATGGATTATCGGCTCGCACGCCACGGATAAGACCACGTGTTAGCAAGTACTCTTACGGCTCATCGGACTTCCTATCTCTTCTAATCGCGCGTTAAGTATTGCTCATTCTCCTTGTATGTTTTGTTAATAGGGTTTTCTTGCGTGGTTTTTTTTTTCTTTAACCCTCCGGCCCTTTCGATTTTCTTACCAAAGAGGCACACGTGGGAGACGTTTATTCTTTTCGTTGGAATCTTACCTTGATCTTAGCGGTGTGTGTGTGTAGATCGTGCAGATGTAAAACATGCAGGACGTTGTAGCGCTCGTAGTCTTTTCTTTTCCTCTCATTGCATGCTTCCTCATGCCCCTAGTCTGCAGTGTTGTGCGTACCTATTGAGGTCATGTGCTTGTTATGCTCGTAGTCTGTGTGTGCCTACTGCAGAGGAAAGTTTATGAATATGAATCCGCAGCAGATACACGCAGGCTACTTTTTTTTACAATAGACCTTTTTCAAGCACCGCAGCGCCACCCGTGGGCGCGCAAGTGCTTCTTGGAAATGTGTGTACATCCAGCCGCCCAGCAGAGCGAAGCCCAGCCTTTCCAAGCGCGTCTTTCGCTCCGAGTGAGTGACATGGGAGCGAGGCTAAACGCATCTTTTGCGTATTTTCTTTTGTAAGCAGGCGCATAGCTGCACGGGACAATGAAAAAGGAGGGGAGCAAGGGGGTCAATTCGCGGGGGTCGGACTGGTCGTACGGGGTGTGCGCTGACATGTCTCGTCAACATAGTTTCCCGGTGTCTCGGCAGTGTACGTGCGTTTGCGAGTGACCATGTGCTTTATCGCCACTCCGCGTGTGCGGAGAACACCGAGATGTGGACGCTGTATTCCTGTGTAGGTGTTTGTGTCGGCATTCCAGTGTGGTCCTACGCAGGCAACTGCAAAATAGCGATGTGTTTGCGACGACGAAGTAGACCAACGGGCAGTGTGTGCTAAATGAACGAACTGTGCGCAGTGCGTGAACGAAGTCTGTTGCGGATATCTCTTTCTAGGTACTGTAATTCACTGTTTTCTAATTAAACAGGTATGGTTTTCCATTTACCGCGTGGGTTTTTCCGGCTCATTTTGGTACCCCTTCGTGCTTGGTGCGTGTACTTTTCTTCTGTCCCGCTGGGCTCTGTTCCCGCTACTCGCTACTGTCGCTTGGTTCCCTTTTCAATGAAACTTCACTTTAGTAAAACCACATTTTGTTGACAGTGGTCCTTGATGTATGCTAGCTCCGCCGACGTGCCATGTCCAGCTGTGTCGGTCCAGCTGTGTCGGCGCACATGCGATCGCGTACACTTTCCTTCGATGCTCTGTAATCTTAACTGCTGCACGAAGAAGAGAAGATTTGCGAGCGCCTAGATGTTCACACGGGCTGCTGTGTGTGTGAACATGTGTGTGATCTCTTTTTTCTGAAATACCACTTTGTAGTTGTCATCGTTTGGAAGCACATGGCAAATTAGGTCATCATCAGTAAAGCAACTCAAGTATTCATTTGTGATTGTATTACAAAAGACATTTGAATTATAAAACATGTCAATACAATAACAAACGTGTTGCCCACACCTTGCTGCAGAAGTAAGGCGGCAGACCATTTGTGTTTATTTAATAAATTATATTCAAACCCTTCCTTTTTTGTTGTCATTTTCCCCAATTGTTGCATGCAGCCAGAGGCCTAGGCCGATGGAGACGAAAAGCCATGTGATATTAAAGGATGAATTATTTCCCTCAGTGGAGGAACAATTCATCCCTGAAAACCAGGTTTTGCCAGTTTAAACTGTTCGACCAACAGGATGAACAGTTGCTCTGTGGGAAAGGGGGAGCATCTGCAGGGATGAACATTTAGTCTGGTGGGAGCATGTGTAATGAGGAAGTTTTAGTCCTATGGGATGAACATTTAGTCTGGTCGGAGCATGTGTGAAGAGGAACAGTTAGTCCTATGGGATGAACTCAGTCTGGGGGGAGCATCTGCTTGGATGAACATTTAGTCCTTTGAGGGAGCAAGTGTGAGGAGTAACCGTTAATCTCCTGAGGAGTAACTGCTAAGGGATGAACAACTCGTCCCTTCGCAGTTAGTCCCCGAGGGACGAATCGTTGGTCCTTTAGGGAGTAATGGTTGTGGCAATGCATTTACCCCCCAAAAGGACGAACCACAGACCCCTTTTCGTCCTTTGCGGCTTAGAGTGCAGCACCCCTTCGTCCCTCGTCGTAGTCGTAGTGCGTAACCAGTCTTACGCTTTGACCTCCAAGGTGGTGCCGGTGGGAGATTTCTCCTGTGCGTTGTTGAACAATAAAAAATTCGCAGCGTGCGCGTTAACTAAAAGCCGAATTCTTCTGTCTCTCATTCCCCATTAGCAGCCATTGGCAAGTTCCAGTAGGAAACGTTAGTAGAAGTATAAGTGTAAGTGTTAGCTAAAAGCCGACTTCTTCTGTCTCTCATTCCCATTAGCAGCCATTGTTTACCTCCAAGGTAGTGCCTGGTGAGATTTCTCCTGTGCGTGATTAAACAATAAAAATTTTGTTCAAAACGCCGTTGATTGATGAAATAAACCAACGAAAGACGCCAGATGTTTTCTAAAAGCAAAACGAAAAGACGCCAGATGTTTCTAAAGCAAAACGAAAAGACGCCAGCTGCTTAACGAAAGACGCCAGGTGTTTTCTAAAGCAATGGTTTTATATTCAAAACCATATCGCGATACAGGTTTGTCAATCGTTTCACGTCAATTTTATCGGGCGAATTAACGGAAGAAATTTCACGGTTTAACCGATGATTACTTCCAGGAGCTTCGCCCAATCTCATCATCATTCACCTCGTGGATCTGCCGTCAATTTTTTGAGTCAGCACCACACCCAACGTAAGAGCGTCCCATTTGTGTTTGAGCAACTACCGCGGACGGGAACGCGAGGCCCATAGTTGAGAGACTCCCGTTAGGACTGCGCCTAACGCGGTGAAACTGTTAGTTTTTTAAGAATTTGGCTATTCGACTTGTCTACCTAGCTCTTTTTCCTTTTTGTGTCCGAATTGTTCTTTTTTCAGTGTTTTACATGTTATAAAGTTAACGCTTGTTTTTGCCAACACCTTAAGCCTCCTAGCGTCCCTCAATCCATCGGAGCAAGCGCTCCCGAGATCTCACACTCGTGACAACGACATGTAAGGCTGCTTCCGTTTCAAGGACCATGGTGTTGCCTTTTTGAGCATGCACACGGCATTGTCTCTACATCTGGTGAACGCTTGACAAAAAAAAAACGAGAATTTTTTTTATACTTGCTCACAAGCCTGAGCCTCCGTGGCAAGGGTCAAAGGTAAGAAGCAATGGGAGGTTGCTCTGCGCATCTCATAACTAGAGGCAGTGGACTGGCCCAGAATTGTGTGGCCGAAGCTCTACCGGCCATCTAGAGTGGCCCGAGGCTCATCGCTAGCCTGCTTACTTATGGCCGCTCCACACCCCTCCTCCACTCACCCCTACGTGATTTTTTCGGGAATCAATAAAGTTGGTGACATACATACATGTCTGCGAATGTCATGGAAGTGCTTCTACATTTTCTCGGTGTATCGTACACGCCCAACGCCCACTCCTTTGCCATTTACCGGATTGCTGACCGATCCCTTCCACGGTCAGTTCAATTTAAGGAGCTCGTGTCGCAGAAAAAACGGCGCCGGTATCGCCGTTGGCGACCAGGGCAAGGGAGTGACATTTCCATATTAGATTCAATGGAGACAAAATTTAGAAGCGATTGCAGCGCCGTATGGTTGCGGGCGGTAATCGGACTAAGAATTAAACATGCTGTTTTGCTAACAAAGTGGACAGTTTGACTATTTTATGTTGGCAGTTCGAGTTTTAGAACCATCAATTGTGTTTGTGCCATTTATAACTGCTTAGAAAGTGAAATACGCTTTGAAATCGCAAGGGCGCCTTCGAAGCGTCAAAATGGCGATTAGCGACCCGTAAAGCAGATGATATGTGTCGTCCAGCTACCGCCATCGTCTACTACTCCCCGGTAGCTGCGGGCAGGTAAACCCACAATTTCTCTCGTTTGCGTGCTGTAATTGGGTCCTGTTTCCATATTAGGTACTTAAAAGCGTCTTGCATACTTGCTTGGAAGGTTGGCGCTGCCGTAAGGACGAGCAGAATCACAACACTCATCACACAAACTAGCGGCAACTAAGCTGGTTCATTCTACTGACATAAATGTTCAGATGTAATCAGGAACACCAGGGTAGTCTAATGGGAGTTTAACCGGTGCATAACTTGCATAACCGTTGATACGCAGAAAGATACGTACTACGTGCAGCTCCACCACAGATACATGGAGTACAGTTGCCCACCGCTGAAGGAATAAAAAGAGAATTGCAAACATACATGTCATCGAAATATACCATCGAAGTCCCTGCACTTTTGCGATAATGTTGTCCACACTACCAGTATCTTGCGGCTTCATTTCAACATAACCGCGCAATTTTCACAGGTGTAGAATGGTGCTCAGTGAGTACCAGTCATCTGGTACTCACTGAGCATTTTCGGTCTTCTGTACCCATTCGAGAAGTTTCATTATCTAAACCATTTCAGGGTTCGTGCTTGATCGCCTCGCATGAAGAAAATTAAATTGCAACTATTTTTATACGAATTGATTTCTGTTTTGCAACTCAAGTAGACTATTTAGAGGCTTAGCTGGCGTTTCGTTTACCGTTGCCGGCGGTGCGCTGTCGTCGCTTTGGCGGTGACGACACCACAGCGCGGACGGTAAAGTCACAACATGTCACTCCCCTGACAACGGTGGGAATAATCACTATATACTACCGCTCTGCTATTGTTTCGCTGACAACCCCACACAAGAAAGCCCTCCGCGCAGTTGCTTTGGTGAACAACACTAAATTCCTCACAGAAAATTCTGTCGAAAAAAAATTGCCAGATACGACCCAACTAATACCTGCACACACGATTGCTCGGACTGTAATTTAAGTGTTCGAAAACATAATTATGTTTTCGTACATTTAAATTACAGTAGGAGCTATCGTGTGTGCAGGTTTTAGTTCTACTTATTCTATTATGAAGTGATAACCCTATTATCTATTCATCATTCTATTATGAAGAGACCATAGAATAATTCCAGAATTTTATAGAGACGGATCCAATTTTAATTAATGCTCTATGAGAAAGCAATGGGAACGGCGCCAAGTAGGGCTATAGCGTTCCGCTCTTATCAAAGCTTAAGCGTCCTCCAACATTTTTGGTCGTGACTTGGCAGAGGGACGTCCAATCCACGTCGTCCTATTTGCGGTCCTCCTCCGCCATATTTGACGGAGGCGCTAACGTTTTTGCCACGTTTATCCTTCAGTCGCTCTGTAGCTGAGCCACTGTCTGCGTTTTCGCAGACCGCAATGAAGATATCTTGTCCCTACGCCGCGAAGGAATCCCAAATGCACTCTTTAGTCCAAGGATGGGTGCCTTTATTATTTTCTATTTCTCTTACTTTCATGCAGATGAAGATTCAAGTAGATTCCTTTCATTTATTTTCAAGTAGATAGAGCACGACGCCAGTAAGCCAACCAGAGGAAAATATGTACTTTATTCTTCTTGTATCGGTTTAGGTGTGGAGCCCCTATTCTGACACGTTCCTGTTCCAAACGCTGGTCAGTGCCGTCTTCGCTTGTATCGCCTCTTTCTTGAACTTTCTCTTGCTCTGTCGGAACGCAAGTTAAACCTGTAGGAATGAACGTCGTGGAATAGACGTCAGCATATACCCCAAAAAACAAATTTACTGGAATACGCACAATTTTTCACGATTGTAAGTGCATGGCAAGACGAAGCGATATACCCAAGAAACTCGTTATGCTCTATGTTTACAAGTTCTCATCGTTGGTGTTAGAGGTCAAGAGCTTGAAAAGCTTGGCTGGTTGGTTCATGGTTATCTGTATCGACAAGCCAGCATACCAGGGCACGGACAGCGAAAGGCACACGTAGACGCACCGTCGCCGGACTAACAACAATTTTGTCGAGCAATCCGCGTGCTTAAGTACACTTATACCGCGCAAGCGCCCTAGCTATAACCAGATGACTGAACCATTTCGTAGTCAAGCCACCATAAAAAATCACCATTCTTTTTCCGTCATGAAACACAGAAGGTTCGCTAAAGCATGTCCGGCCATACTTTTTGGTATGGTGCGCCCCAAGCAAGTCGCGCGCAATTCTTGACTTGCCTCTGTCTAGAATACTAGTCTGGCAATCATTACATTCCTTCACATGTGACGCTAGATTGCTCCCTGTGCCAGATCTTACGTCGTAGGCGTGTTCTCTTAAACGCTCATTTAAACACTGGCCTGTCTGGCCGATATACCCGTTACAGCACGACAGCTTTGTAGGCAGCTTTGCCTACAAGACCAGTCGGCTTGTAGGCAAAGCTTCTCGGTGTGTACTTAAGGTCCACACCGAGAAGCAAATCAAATGCAAGACCAGGCAGATGCAAATTTGCCTGCAAGATCAGTCACCGTACGTGTTCAGCGAGTGCAGCAAGGGGGTAGTTTACTCCAGCCCCACGTCGTGCTGTAACGGCTATATCGGCCAGACGGACCAGGGTTTAAATGAACGTTTAAAAGAAGACGCCTACGGCGTAAGATCTGGCGCAGGGTGCAACATAGCGTTACATGTGAATGAGTGTAATGATGGCGATCCTTTCTTTCGCCAGACTAGTATTCTGGGCAGAGGCAAGTCATGTATGGCGCGCAGACTGCTTGAGGCGTACTATATCAAAAACTATGGCCAGACGTGCATTAGGGAATCTTCTGTGGTTATCAGAGAAAAAAAAGAGGTGATTTTTATCATTGCTTGACTACCAGGCGGTTCAGTCCTCTGGTTATAGCCAGGGCGCTTGCGCGGTATAAGTGTATTTAAGCACACGGATAGCTCAGTAAATTCCTTTTTAGTCCTGCGACGGTGTGTCTACGTGTGTGCCTTTCTCTATCCGTGTACTGGTATGCTGACTTTTTGCTACAGGTCAAGAAGAGATCCCGTGATATCTCGATTATACTGGTTTGAAGAACAGCCTAATGATATGCTCTGCTTGTTGCTACAAATATTCGAGCCACAACTTTCAACTCGAATTCACCTACTTTCCCCTAAATGAGTTCCCGAAACGTCGCCGTCCTAACGGTCGCCATGATCCAGAAGGCGACCTTTCAGCACTGACACGTTACAAGCGGTCTCTGCAGCCATAGCCCAGTGGTTACGATGGCCGCGCCGGAGGTACTGAGTCCTATTTCGAGTGCTACTAGGTACACAATACCCACTGGGTCTTTCTAATGCGGAGAGAGGTACCTCGACCTGGCACTTAAGGGTGTGGGTAGCCTCCTGTTTCAACACGGTGACCCCTCCTTCCCACTCTTTAATTTTGCTTCCGTTGTGGGAGTTTCGATTGAGATATCCTTAGTCTATATACAATTACCATGTACTCTATACTAAATTTCCTCTCCGAGCAGTCACTCACGTTAAGCGTAACCGCAACTGTCAAAATCTCAATACCGAGCACAGCTGGCGGCGTATTCAAATGTCCACTCCCGTCCCTTTTTCCTCGTAGTTTGCATTACGTAAACATTGCTTACGTTACAGTGCGGCATGTTATGACGCAGTCATAGACGTTATGTTAAGCAGTCACTGGTTTCAACGAAGGTGCGTCACTTCTTGTTTATTGAAAGGGTTGATCAGTTCCTAAGCGAACGAAACCACCCTGCCGGTTGCGGGACTTGCTGCTATGGCAACAAGTAAAAGATTAACAGCAATTTTCACATATCTGTTATATTCCCCGTACTGAGCTCTGCCACCGTTTATTTTACTGTTACGCTGTTGTCGTCAGGCAAGAAAAGTTTTACCCTAATTCCTCAATTTGTCGATGATTTTCGTGCCCAATGCTTATGATCTTTATTTGTCTGATGCTCAAACTGATTCTTGCGATCTTTTTTTATTTTCTTTTTATTTGGGGGGAGGGGCCACATATGCCGATTACTGGAAAGTTATCAGGGTGGAAGTTCCAATATGGCGCGTTGGAGTGGCGCACTTACTGACGAGCTAAATTCTGTACTTCGAAGTAGACGCTGAGAACTGTCCAAAGGTGTTTTTGTAGGACATTGCCTGACCAGCACAATGCTGCCCGCTCTTCTGAACCACTAGGGAATCGAAAGTTTGAAGTAATTGTTCTTTCTTCGCATGGCCATGGTCTTGTGCCATCCGAATACCGCTGGTTATGTCCACGAAAGGCGGCACTAAGGGACCGTCGATTCACCTTAGAGAAAGAAATGGAGCTCGCATAAAGCGCATACGTGTCTCGCCGCTCAACCGAAAACCCTTTTTTCTCCTTAGGGAATCAGGAAGCTGGCGCGAAGATGGCGTTGAAAATCAAGATGACGAATTCGAAGAATGATTTTGATTTCCTTATTTCTGTTGCGGTAAACTTTATTGAGCAATGTCGGTTATTTCTCACAATACCCTGCATTTGAAAACTGCTTTTCCCTAATATGGTAAAAAGGATGCCAGGGTTCCTCTTTCATGGAGCGCGTTAGGGAGACATGGTTCGAAGGATGTGTCGCATGCTGGCATGCCGGACAGCGACGACGACGAGTTCAGCAGAGGCGCGAGTAGGGCTTGCTCTTGGGCATCGAAATAAATGGTTTTTTTTTTTTGTTACAATGTAGCAGCATTGCTTTTCTTCTGCCTTCCGCTACAATGAAAATACGCTATTTATTGAATCACTACTTCAGACGACGCGTTGTGTCGTTTTGAGAAGACGGGGAGTAAAAGAAGAGAGCGGGAATGAAAGGTCACTTGTCTGGCCGCACCACTTCACGCCACTTGAGTATACCTCCACGTATTAGACATATCGGTGGGTACTCGGAGGCACAGGAAAGCGAACGCACAATCTCCCACATTGTAAGTACAACCTTCAACAAAGGAATCTTCCGAGAATTTCAGTGCCACGTACGTTTAGTAATCCGGTGAGCACTGGACCCATGCGCCGTTTTTATTTCCGTGTGTGCGTGTATGCGTTTAAGTCTATTTATTAGCAGTGAACGCCCATCCAGTCTTCGTTTCTCCAAGTGTCCCGTCTTTCTTGCGCTCAAATTTATTTCAGGCTGTGAACTGACTCGCCCAGCAAAGCATATCTTTTTGAGTTATGTTGTCTTCTTTCCCGCACTTTATTTAGTAGACCTAAATGGCGCAGCCCCAATAGACATTAGAAGAACAAAGCTAGAATACAGCTTTAATCAGCAGAAGGGCTGCTTTATATTTTGCCCCGATATCAGGCAGAATGGACAAAAGGTCTCTCTTAGCGTTGCGTGACCGAAAAGCGCAATGTTGCACGACGCCCCCCCCCCCCCCCCCCTTCCGGCCTCCCCCCCCCCATCCTATTTCTTTTCATTACTTGAGTAAGTTATGCGTACTCCCGGAGATGCCAAGCCCAAGTCGCTCTTCCTCGGCCTCATAACATTTTTCGCGTGCAATTTTTCTGTCAGTGCGTTATCTTACTGCTCGAAATCCTCGACGCCCTTTGCATTGCTTTGGTACCCATGCTGGTGTCTGCTAAACCGCCAGCTGTATGCCG
This sequence comes from Hyalomma asiaticum, assembly GCA_013339685.2. Taxonomy (NCBI): domain Eukaryota; kingdom Metazoa; phylum Arthropoda; class Arachnida; order Ixodida; family Ixodidae; genus Hyalomma; species Hyalomma asiaticum. The sequence goes on along the minus strand of JABSTT010002500.1, from coordinate 8,528 downwards.
GGCCCATCACGTCAACTGGTTGACTCGGTATTGTCGACAGAACTTTTACAGCATCAGGCATTTATAGTTGCTTTTATAGTTGCTAGAGTTGCACACCAGGGGTGGGCAAAGATACTTTGAAATTGTATCGCGATACGATACAAGATACTCGGGCAAGAAGTATTTCGGATACAGATACAAGATACACCTCAATAATTGTATCCGATACGATACTTGCCATTTGTATCTTAAGATACTTCGATACATTTATAAATTTCATATTATGGACATATATAATGCAGAGAGAAAACGCCTATGAACAGGAGTGTTTGCTTTAGAATTTCAGAAACTGCGACCAACCAAGTTTAACTTGAATGAAACATGTGTTAGTATCTCAACAAACTGTTGTTTTCTGGCTATAATTATATTGTTTTCATTCCCAAACAACTGATTGGGCTCTTTTGGCTGCTAAACATGACAGCTATGTATAAGCTACGCTGTCGGCGGTTTTTTGTGGTTTTGTAATTCATGGAAGTCGATGCTCTACTGCCAACCAGTAGTGCTTTCCCACCTAATCACAAAAATGGCGATGCAAAACCTCGGCACGATGCCGCAATTACGACTTTGAGTTTAACCTGGTCCGTACGCGTATACCGCTTACGCAGTACCGGACCACGGGACAAGTGTACAGGAAGTAACACGCTCGTAGCGACATATTTTGTGACGGATCTTCTATACAGAAAAGACATAAAACCGCAATGACTTCCTAATTCTAGTTATGTGCTCGCGTAAAGCGCTCGTCATCGACGGATTCACGAATGTGCAATTTTTGTAATAATTCTCTCTACGAGAGAATTCCAGACATCGTACACTCTAAGGCAGATTTACTCAAAACTGGACTAACGGGGACCGATAGGCCACTTTGACTAAAAGTTATTCCGCAAGGGAGCAACTATGGGGAAGTGCGTGCCGTGTGCAAACTCGAGGACTAATGTTTACGCCAGTTTCGGGTGACGCGTTGTTGGCAGGGACGAATGACAGCATTTAGTCTGACTGTTCGCGATGTGGTTTGTCGTGCCGTTCGTGTGTGCACCGCACCGTACGTATATTTACTAGATATGAGTGCCCGCTTGACACCGTAATGACGTAAATAGACCTCGCTGGAGTGAGACAGCTGTGTGCTCCAAGAAGAAACGATGTGCATTTCCATTTATACGGAAAAAGGTGTGCATGCAGTTTGCCAATTGCACTGAGCGTCTCGCAACTGATGTCACGTCGGGTAATCACGACAACGAAGTTTACCGATTACAGAATTTTCTTTTCTTTTCATTTTTTTGGAAATAAACTATGAGCGTTGGCGGCCGCTGCCTATCGCGCCCATCATGCAGGCACTCATGCCAGTGCCTACTTATGTACTGTTGTGCGCGACAGCGCGAGCGTGCGCGCTGGTATGTCCATTCGCGCGTGCTTATGCGTGGAGTATTAGCGCTATGTTTTATCCGTGCTTCAACGTCCTGAAGAAATAAATTGGGTTTTTCCCGAAACGGCTGAAGTGGCGTAGTGGTTCGGAGGCGCAGTGGTGTTTCAAAGCAGCAGTGTCTCAGTCCTGAGGAGCGTTGTGTTTTTTATTCATCCTTTTTTTCCAGCTGTTATTTCTTAGCAGTGATCATATTACGCTTCGACGCCGAAGTAATTTATTATTAGCATCGGCGTCGGTGACGGCGACGGGCGCACACAGCCAGCCGTCAGCGGTCCACCCTGACTCACGACCAAAACAGCGACAGCGCCGAAGGCTGAACGCGAGTGTATGTTACTTTTTTGTCGCTCTGTGGCAGGCGCCAAACATATGGACTGTCAGATGTGTATTGTGTCGACACGCGAGCATGTGCGCACACCCGTGCATTCGCACGAATGAGTTTTTTGGTGGTGAGCGGTGCACATCGGACGCACGGCACGTACAGCTACTTCCAAAATTGTTCATTGGCAGGGTCTTCCCCTGGGGGCACTAGTAGTACGGGCCTTAATATATGCATGTATGCACTTCATACATGCATTTTTTAATAATGTACAAGCACTGCTCAAAGAAATTTCAGAATTTTTCATAGCATAACCTCCCGGCTGCAGCTTCAGTTTACAATAAGAGATTGCTTCTCTTTCTCTAAACAACATGACCACATGCAAATTTTATATGGTTGACTTGAAGACAGTAGTGGTTATGCCATCTCATGCCATATGTCACGGGGCTAGCCAATTAACGTGCCCTCGTGTAGGTTCGTGTGTTAGAAACTCGATGGCTTGACAGTCATCGAGAAAGGATAGACGAGACCATTTGTGCAGAACAAAACAAACAACACTCGCTGTATTTACAGACACGGGAAAAAAAGGAGAAAGGATAAAGACAAGACGGAGCATAAGAAGGAGAGGATAAATTAACAAAACTATGAATGGGAGGGTGAATAACTAGCGGTGCGCAGGAACCAATACAAGAAACAAGACTGTCACCGGTCTGGGGGGCACATCGAAGTAGATGGCGAGGTGGAGGCAGCAGACGCACTCGGAGCGGACTTGGATCGAGGTGTCGCTCGGAGGGAGGGTAGCGTCGGGCGAGTCGGGTCAGCAACCTCTCGGCGTTCCTCAGCCGACGATGGGACACCGAACCGGAGACGCGGTTATGCTGGCCTACGCCAGACGATGGAGAGCCGTTGGAGTGCCTGGCCAACGCCAGACGATGAGAAGCCGGTGGAGTGCCTGGCCAACGCCAGGCGATGGGAAGCTCGTAGAAAGCCTGGCCAAGCCAGATGCTGGAAAGCCTGGCCAACGCCAGGTGCTGTACCGCTCGGGTACACGCCCAGGTGGGAGCCTGCAGCGGCTTGCCACAGGAACTCGGCCGCCACTCCCGCGCCCTGGTCCGCTTCTTCCTGCCACCACGCCTCAGCCACGTCTGCTCCGGTTCTTCTCCCCGGTCTCTCCCTGGTCTCCCCCCTCGCCCGTTCTCTTGGCGCTTTTATCACCCATCTTCATCGTGGGACTTCATCATTGGTGTTCTTGTCTCCGTGTAGTTTTTCCGATTGCTCAGAGCTGCACTTGTGGCCTTCTCGCATTGGTGCAGCTTTTATTCATTGCTTTATCTTTTGCGCTCGTGCCAACGTCGTCTTCATCTGCTTTCATTTCTTTATGGCGCGCACTTTGAAACACGGCCCGCACCTTGAAATACGTGCACTCATCACAACAAGCCCCCCTTTCATTAAGTTTTTTTTTTTCATAAAAAAAAAACTGCTGCTATGTGCGCGTATTTTAGTTCACCACACAGTTCACAAAATAGATCCAATGTCCATACACAATCAAACCATATAGTTCCGTGTTCATATACATTCACACACTACAAGCACGGGAGCACAAGACAAAGCACAAAACACTCTTTGAACAAGCAGATCGAGAATAAAAATCCTTAGCCCAAACAATCACTATTGCAAAATATTTCCACGATTTCTTGGTCCAGATTGTCATAACATGTGTTTCACGCTTAGACCGGAATGTCACTGTCCTGAAATTGCGGTCACTTCTAATTTACGAAAGCATTTCATGACAGTTTCATATTTGGCTCAAGTACACAAGAACCATTATCCATCTGTCCAGTTGAAATCCAGGAGGAGCTACCGATATCTTAAATGACTCCTAGGTTATTGCGTCCCACACAAGTCGGATGACCCTTTCAATAACTATAGACAAGAATAGCAGGCAGTTCTGAGTGTTTCAGACGATATTGCCCACTCGCACGACCACCTGAAAACACTCCAACGCCATGAGGGCTATGCAAGCTGCATACAAGCAAAGATTGCACTCGAACACGAAACGCCTTGCCGCCAGGCATAGCAAATCCGTCGCGTTCGAATGACCCCTTCATGGATGTCAATGCTTCCTTGAAACCACAGAGCCGGCAATGCATCAGACGCCTCAGTCGAGACGCATCCTGAGCCATATGACGCCCTAGAAAACGCTGCTGACTCTACGTTCGAAGTGTCGTGCACATCTAGCATACTAGAATTTTCGAGATGAGGTTCTCCCACTTTCGCTGGTGATTCTTGCACCTTTTCGACCCTTCCATTTAAGTCATTGCACTTTCCGTTAGACAAGTCACCATCTGCATTCTCATCTGCAGTTAATTTCAACCTCACTGGAGGTAAATTATTTCTATGATTTTCGAGCTGGAGCTCTTCCATTTTAGCCGTTGATTCTAGAATCTCATCGCTTCCATTTTGGACTTCGTGCTCTCTGTCAGACACATCAGCACCTCCACTCTCTTCAGAAGCTAACCTCTCCTGAGGCGTCTTATCCGTATGGTCTTCGAGGACCATGGTGTTACGTCTTACCGCAGCTAACGGAACACCTAAAGAATCTGTGGCCACCGCCCTATATTCCTCGACATGGAATTCACTGCCCTCACTAGGACAAACACCATTTGCATCATCCTGAGAAGAACCTTCTCTAACCACGAGGTCAACCGCATGACACTCGACCGTGCCCGCTCGGCATGTGTCCACCGCCGATGACAAACATTCAGTATTGTCAACTTCCACTTCGAAGTTCACATGACACACTCTGTAATTGTCGAAGGGTCTGTTACCTCTTCGTACATTGTACCTATCCTTCCGAAGGATCAAATCCCTTCTCTATGGGGACGTCCATCCCACTTCTTCTCAAAGCCGCTGTGACCCTTATGGAACTCACCACTGATCCTCTCGATACCTGGGCTAACCACCTCTGTACCACTAGAGACGTTCAACGTCTTCACCGCCATCTGAACTGAATGTCACATTTTTATGCGATCCATCTAATTGGTCCTCAACGGACCGTGCCCATATCCCAGGCGGCCGCATCCAGCGGTCCCCATGGAATAATTGGTAACAATCGCCATAGAGTCCGCTATAGAGGATACTCTGCATTGTCACTCACACTTACAACCCATGCTTATCTCAGAGCTACCTGGAGGAACTCTTTTCCTCGTTATTATCTGTACTTGACCTCCCAGAGGCCCCAAAGTACAAACCATCCCAACTAGAACTCTTTTGTTCCACGCCCGCGAAGCTATCTTCTGCTTCATCGAGCTCGCCTGAACTCCTGCGAGACGCTCCTCTGACTTCTACATTACTCTCTGGCTGAGCTCCTGGCTCCCGAGAATGCTCATGGTGAAATCCACTGCCACCTCCAACGACCGAGTTTGATTTTTCCCTTAGGAATGTACTGCCCACATCGCATCCCTCTGCCGCTTGCTCATTGGTGCTCATGCACGGTGTTCTACTACACTGCTTCTTTACGATCCGCGTCCTTTCCACCTCTGCGAGTTTGAGCTTTAACTGAAGTGTCTTTAATTTCATTTCTTCGAGCTCTCTTTCTTCCTCCTCCATCTCCCTCTCAAACTCCAACTGCTCCTTCTCTTCCTGTAGTCGCGCAGCCTCTCGCGCATCAACCCACGCCGTAAATTCCTCACCTTCCAAACCTATTCGCCGTGCCAACTCTTCAAAAGCTTGACGAGATTCTGATGCGCTCATTTTCTTTTTCGTGCGAAATAATAAAGTGCATAAACGGTCTCGTCGTCCTGTTGCCGCGGACGCCAATTTGTCACGGGGCAGCCAATAACGTGCCCCTCGTGTAGGTTCGTGTGTTAGAAACTCGATGGCTTGACAGTCATCGAGAAGGATAGGACGAGACCATTTGTGCACGAAACAAAACAAACAAACACTCGCTGTATTTACAGACACGGGAAAAAAAAAGGAGAAAGGCTAAAAGACAAGACGGAGCATAAGAAGGAGAGGCTAAATTAACAAAACTATGAATGGGAGGGTGATAACTAGCGGTGCGCAGGAACCAATACAAGAAAACAAGACTGTCACCGGTCTGGGGGGCACATCGAAGTAGATGGCGAGGTGGAGGCAGCAGACGCACTCGGAGGCGGACTTGATCGAGGTGTCGCTCGGAGGGAGGGTAGCGTCGGGCGAGTCGGGTCAGCAACCTCTCGGCGTCCTCAGCCGCCGATGGGGACACAGAACCGGGAGACGCGGTTCTGCCTGGCCTACGCCAGACGATGGAGAGCCGTTGGAGTGCCTGGCCAACGCCAGACGATGAGAAGCCGGTGGAGTGCCTGGCCAACGCCAGGCGATGGGAAGCTCGTAGAAAGCCTGGCCAACGCCAGATGCTGGAAAGCCTGGCCACGCCAGGTGCTGTACCGCTCGGGTACACGCCCAGGTGGGAGCCTGCAGCGGCCTTGCCACAGGAACTCGGCCGCCACTCCCGCGCCTGGTCCGCTTCTTCCTGCCACCACGCCTCAGCACGTCTGCTCCGGTTCTTCTCCCCGGTCTCTCCCTGGTCTCCCCCTCGCCCGTTCTCTTGGCGCTTTTTATCACCCATCTTCATCGTGGGACTTCATCATTGGTGTTCTTGTCTCCGTGTAGTTTTCCGATTGCTCAGAGCTGCACTTGTGGCCTTCTCGCATTGGTGCAGCTTTTATTCATTGCTTTATCTTTTGCGCTCGTGCCAACGTCGTCTTCATCTTGCTTTCATTTCTTTTATGGCGCGCACTTTGAAACACGGCCCGCACCTTGAAATACGTGCACTCATCACACCATATCTCTACAGTTACAGTCGACACGCACAATGTCTCGCGCTACACTGTCAACAGCTGTAGAACTTGCAGTGCTCCAAGGTGCACTCAAGTACATAGTTACAAAAGCTGCTTAATCATTCTTCCATTATATTCGACTTGCAGCCAGCCTTACAACACTGACGTTTGCCTTATGTCATAGATTGCATGAACAGCTGTTGATATGAATAAAGCACCATATTTCAACCAAGCACTCCTTAACTGACACAACACCTTGTCTCAATAGTTGCCATCCATTTACAGTTTACTCAGGACAACAGTGTTAATGGAGCTGTGCGTGCTCAGCTAATCAAGATTCAGGGCCTATACTGCTTTTTAGAAGGGATTGCGAAGGGCAAGTTCAGTCACTAACTTTCCACACCACACTTCTACGATGTAATTCACCGGGTTTCCTCAAGACCCGCTTATAATCATATTCTTTTGACCCTAATTTACACTACAATTGCCACCATGACTCTACCGATCCTGACGCAACCTTTATGTGTTATGTGTGGTTGGTTGTGCAACACATATGATTGCAAATTTATCCTTCATAGAAAGGCCAGCGACACATTTAGCGCGCACCTACTGTGGCTTTGACGAGACAGAGACAAGTGCCTTTTGGCAGCTGCCCATCCTCAAAATTCAAAGATGTGCTCTAGAAGCCAAACACGGGTGCCTTGATAAGGCCAGTTTCAGAAAAAAATAAAGTGCTTGGAACTTTAACCTAAGCCGTCTTCATGAACAAGGCCACAAAAGCCAAATTATGTCTCCTGAAGTCAAATGGGCTTTAGGAACAAATGTGAACAGTCAGCTTTGTGTTCTTTATTTATTCACATTAACTTTACCTTCCTTGATTTCTTCCATTCTTCTTCTTATCTATACCTTATCTCTTATTACCCCTTTATAACCAAGCATGTACTTTGCTGATCATGTTGCCTCTCTGCTTCATTTCTCTGTTTCCCTGAAGCTTACTTTTATAAGGCTATGACAGGTAGGTAGTGCTTCATAGAAGGAATTGTAAATAGAGCTGTTTATGTCATCATATGTGACTGTATCAAATTTCACCACCAGTATGTCTTCATTTAGAAATACAAACACATATGTAGTAAGCAGGTATTATATCTGAGCATAAAGTCACGTTTAGTCATCTACCACCTTGCAAATGTGAAATTTTTTCTTTCACTCTTTCCTTGGGCACCAAACAATAGCGACAGTTATAGAGCTCCTTGCATAATTTTTTTCTGTGCACTGCAAAACAATGTGAAGGTGATGCTACCTTGAGTAATTGCGTAATTGTATGAAGAACCTGCCAAGCAGCTTTACATTTATTTTATTTTATGTAAATGATGCACTCTGTAAATGAAGAACAACTAGAGGGAAACGAGGATATAAAGGCCTAATACTACCCAGACAGTGCATAGCAGCTGTCATTGCACTGTCTGAAGCGCTGCCGTATAGCTATTAATCTATCCAACTAAATGTATACAAGAATCACAGTGTTTATTTTGGATAGCTGGTATCTCCTCAGCAATTAACATATTAACAGCACAAGTAAAAGACAAGAACTACAGAATGTACTCCACCTTTAACTTTTTCTTGTCCTCATGATTTGCATGAGCCAATAATCTCTTTAGCTGAGGACCCTGGTTGCATTCATACGAAATACGACCTCAGTATAAAAATTATTCATGTCCGAAGCATAGCTTGATTCAGTGGCATTGATTCAGAGCAGTTGGCTTCTCAGCATAGGAATACTCAACATCAACATAACAGTATAGAAATTTCCAGCAGCACTCTCGGAATGCCGAGCTAGGAACCAACTTGTCTGCTATAGCATGGGAGACAGGTCTCCGAGCGATCTGGGCCACACCTCCCTTCTTTGGGCTGTTTGTGGCTGTGGAGCAGCCTG
>JABSTT010002499.1:0-42019 GCA_013339685.2 Hyalomma asiaticum | reverse complement strand
GTCGAAATCGACTTAAGACGCTCAGCTACTGTGGCTATGGCTAGTCTAGGGGTAACCTGCATCTAAGAGGCGCTCCACCTGCGCATTAAAGCTAATGGTCAAACGGTGCACGCACGACTTCGATAGGGCTGACTTTAAACAGGACAAGGCTATTCCGTTTTTTACTACTTTCAAATGCTTGGAGTCAAAGTTTAACAACGGCTTTGATGCTCTAGGGGAATACTGCCAACACGCGTGATTCTGCTCAAATGACGAGGTGTCTAAAAATTGTATTGCGTTGCTCTCCGGTAGTTCTTTCGTAAACCTTAGACCATCTCCATTAAGTTTAAATTGATCGCTTACATAGGTGACGACGGATTCAAAACCATCCTTACTACAAAGTAACAAGTAATCGTCCTCATACCGAAATACCCTGATGATGCGGTCCCCTAAGGCCTCTTTTAAACGGCCGTCAAACTTGCTCAAACATAGATCACTTAGAATAGGGGTACCTTTGAAACCTATACAGGGGAGGCGTGTTTGTGCAGAAATCAGGTATTTGTATAGGTTCAAAGGTAAGGGATTTCGGACCAATTCGACCATTTAGTGTCTCCTTTTCTGTGCTCACTTGCTGTGCTGTGCGAACATTCAGCAGCAAGCACTGAAAAGCCAGTACCTGGGTCGATTAAGGGCTGATATGTAAGTTTTGTTACAGTACAAATCTTCAGATTATGTATTATGTTGTCGTGCCATCAGCTCTAATGCGCTCATGAGTTCACCTGTACATGTTTGTCAACGAGAGTATCGATTTACTGTGTACATTTTCGTAATAGCATGTTCCTGCTGGTAGTACACGTTTACGCGAGCTTTCGTTTCCTCTATTAGTACTCGGTACTGGTTTTACAGCGGTAGTACGTGACGCCGGTTTCGCTGCTAGTGGTGCACGTCGTTTTTAGCACTTGGCGTGCCGTGCCACTGGTAGCGTCAATAATCGAATGATGGTTCAGCGGCAAACCGTCGTGAATCCTTTGGCGGGGGCTTTCGCATTGACAGAAACCTTTGTGGTTTGTCTCCAGAGTTGGCTTCCATGAGACTGCTTATTGTGTTCGTTTAAGATTCGTTCGAAACCCTCCATCGTGCAGTATTGTATACGTAAGCTTGGCTTCGTTGGGAGGGTTCAGTTCTGACCACTAATTCGTTCGTTGAAATCGTCGATTAAAACTCGTGATTGTGGTGCTACACTCCAGTATACATCTGCCTTGAGCACCAATTTCGCTTTTCTTTTTGTTTAACTGCTTTATTTCTGTTCTTCGCTGCGTGATATCTATCGAAGCCCAGTTTGCGGTTTTGAAGGTAGTTGTCGGAGTCACTGTTTATTCCATTCTTGCCAGTTCTCCATTCATAAATCCTCCTTCAGTTGCATTGTTGTAAATTTTCCTTGCTTAAATTCTTAGGCTTGGCGTGACCGTTCAGTTCACTCGTTCAACTGCTCCATTCGAAAGTCCTTGCTTCGCGGTGTCGATACTTCCTCAATTGGTTTTGCTCTGACGGTTACTCAGTGATAGTTCGGTTGATTCGTAAAGTACATCTGTTCAGATATTCACCGTCGCATGGTGTTCCTAACTGCGAGTATAATCTTGCACCTATGATCGATATTGGCTCCAGTTTTATGTATTCAGTGAAATTTTTTTTTCTACTGCGGAATCCATGGACTTATTTGTAAAGGTCCACAATATCTAAAATGTCCGAGGGTTTCCATCCGTGCATCTTCTTTCTGTACGCATCGGTCTTTTTTTTTTCAGCTTTACTTATGCAGTCTTTACTACATACTCTGTCGCTGCTGCTGACATTTGTCATTTCTCGTGTGCGTGGTTCGTAAACTCATGCATGCATTGTCAACTTGGCAGCATCGTTCACATACGAGCTTGCAGACATGTGTTGGCATCACCGAAGCCAGGAATGGCGTTGATGTGCGTTGTCGAGAAGTGGTACGTCGATTATGGAGGTTGCTGATGTTCATTTTCTGGAGGTTGCTTGTATCGCTCCTCTGCCTTCGCCAATGGATGCCGAATATTCGCGTAAACAGAAGTAGGTAATGTCCCAGTCATCGTTCGAATTATTCCCGGCTCCGCCGATTATGGTTTGTGGGCCCAGGTGCTCACAGAACAGAGGAACCAGGCGTATTCACGGACAAGATATTCACGTACAGGCAATAGTAATCAGAACCATTTATTCAGTCAAGGCCCTCGACATTTCTTAGTGATGGGTAGGAGGCCTCGCTATTTCGATCTGCGAGCCACACTCAGTAGAACGCACTACTTCACCTACGGGCTGGCGGTCGAACACTGGAGGACGCCGACAGCGCTCGTTTCCAGGTTTCATTTGACTCCTTAGAAGCCGGAGCCAGTGGACCTACAAACCATTGACGGCTCGCCCAGGACACCAGCACCAGGGTGCGGCCACACCCTCACTTCACGCCCCAGCGGACCGGACAGCCACTCGCCGTTACCAGGAGGTCCACGGGAGACGAAAGCACCGGTGCCACGACGGACCATTAGCCACCCGGGCCTCTTCATCGCCTATTTCAGTCTCTGCTCCGTCTGCATTCGTCGGGCTTGGAACCAAACCTCGTTCTCTTCGCCAGTGCTGCCGCCGCATACAACTGCTATTTCGAGTCCGATGCAGTCTCTCATTACTCATGAATATCCCCCACACCGAACAATAAAAAGTGGTTTCGAGTGTTTCTCACATCCTCTTCCTCAGTGTGGTTATTAATTACAATTAAAGAACCAGAATGTACAACCACTAGTACCCATTTCAATAAATTGCCCTATTAACACGGACGTGGCGCACACTTCGTAATATTGTATAACTTGTCATCAGCTTTACTGGCACTTTACCCTGAGTGCTCTCGCCTCCTTCGCTGATGTCTTGTCCCCAATGGATTGGCTGTGCGGAATATCTGTACATCGCTTCAAATAAAAGTGAAGATATTGTGAACTCTGCTCTAGGTACTTCCCTCCTTGTATAGCACAGTCCAGGATGTCCTTGGTTTGCCTTTGACGGCATACCCTCAATAAAAGTGCAAGCCACGCGACGCACGCTCTTTGTTCCTTTCTTTATCATGGCCACGGCGTCTGTGGTGTCACCCATAGTGATACTGAGGAAGAGAAGGATACATGCATGAAAAGAAAAAGGTTGGTAAATACAGTAAAGGAAAAGGTGGGAAAAGATAACGGGCATAGCAGGAAAGTTGCACAGTGTCTGAGTAGATGACAGGGCAGAAAATTACATAGCGGAATGTTGAACTTGCGTAAAAGGCTAAAGCATTACATGAATGAAAACTTGTTACTCTACACTCAATCTAGGCAGATAATTTAAAACGAATTTGAGCAGTTCTATTGGCTTGTAATTTCTTCAACTACTGCCGTCAAGTGTCTAACAAAGTGGATTATGCCGGTGTGCACACAAGGTGTTTACTCCCTCATAGGTGCAATGGCCTTTAGTTTTTTTCGCGATTGCACTAAATCCGCGATATTTGAAACAAGTGCCATAGGATTACGCGCTGAAGGCAGGCGCTAATTTTTAAAGCCCCCCCCCTCCGCCCAGCGACGTTAGCTTCGTCAAGCCTAGCAAGAACAAGCCATCGACGCACGTAGTGTGGAGGCACGCGCAGGTCGCAGCGTCATAACTGCACTATTATGGCTACCAGGGGGTAGGCCATACTGCAGCACAACGTCGACAGTCACACCGGTGGCCTACCCCCTGTTCGCCATAATACTGCAGCACAACGCCCACAGTCACACGGGTGCGCAGAGGTCTCTTTAGAGGATGAGCAGCCTACGCTATGATGGATTGATGTACGTAGCACCATGTCATTCCTAGGAGAATCCCTGCAGTCCGCGCCAATGAAAGCTAGGCAAAGGTATGCTGATAAGAGCAGACGTGTATGTTTCCTTAGATTTGTGTAAGTATCGTTGGGGCACACGCTACAACCAACCACAATTAACCTTAGGTGCTGAGGATAAACACGAGATCAACAGATCGACCTAGGTATTCGCCTTAGTATGTGAGGAAGGTCTTATCCCCATACGTTTCTCCTACTGAACGTCCGTCTATCCTGGAAGCATGGCACTAGACTTTGTAACCATTCCTTGTGCAATTACCGTAGTTGGCTGCCTAGTACAGCCGCACTTAGATTAATAATTCGAGGGAAGTTGAATTCAAATATAGTTTTAATAAAAAGAGAGCACCTGTACTTTGTGCTGGCATTTATTTAGTTCTCAACATATGATTAGCCTCGTGCAGAGGAGCGGCCTTCTTGGGCACAGCGCTTGAGAAGACGCAATAACCTGCAAGAATTGAGGTAAAAATTGCACGGAATGTACTGACAATGTGGCCTGGCTCTGCTATGGGAAACGAATGAACTACGGAGCTGTGGGTACTTAGCAGAGTAGTGCAAAGCAGAGAAAAAAGAAGCGATTTTTAGCAAAACCACATCCGACTTTCCTCTCACTATCGTCACGTGGCCGTGACGCACGTAGCACTCAAGGCGAAGCACGCAGAACTGAAGCGATGTCAGGCGAACTGTTTATCGGGCGAACTTGTGCCCAGCAAAACAAAGCCAATGACAATGCGCAACAATAGCGGCGTGAACAGTCGTCCGTCGACGGAGACTGACAAGCGGCGTAATGCGTCGGCTTTTATACATGCGTCATAACGCGTTCTCGCATTATCTCTGGAATTCTAGAAGTCGCTGAAATTTGCGCGTCAAGCAAGCAAAGCTTCAAGAATGGTCGACACGGTTCCCGAAGTGCCATGCAGTATAAACGCGGCCTGCGTTGCGCGTAACCGAAAATGATAACGGCGCTCGCCTCAAACAATCAAAGCAAGCGCGCGATTCACAGGAAGGTTACAACGGCGTTCTCTTTAAACAAACAAAAAACAACCGCACGTGTCACTGTATAAGCCCCCCTCTCTCCTCTTTTCTATGTTTCTCTTTCCCTCTCCTTGTAAGGGAGAGTGGTCACGTTTACCAGGGGCGGACACGATTGTCACTAATTTTGGTCTTTTTCATGGGCCCACGAGTGCTTACGCTGTAAAATGCCCTTTATTCGCCAGAAGTATTGCAATAACAAATACCTCTCCGTCTGAATCGCGCGACAGTTTGAGACAGTGGTGCCACGGCCTTCACAAGAAAATCGCCTTCACGACAAAGCTCTTCATAGCTGCTGTGTCCTCTCAAACGGAATTGAAGTGAAATATTGCTTTCTTCGTGCGTAACATAAAAATATGTGCGTACACAATACGTAGCAATACGGCTGGTAGTGAAAAAGGCATGTTCCATTATTAAACTTGATGCTATCGCTGGAATCCTTCTGACCGTAGACGCTGTTTTCTTTGGCGGGAAGGGATTTAATGCACACCATATTCATCAGTTTTCCATGCTTCGATTACATTTGAAACAATCAAAACGCAAACATGTCTTCTTCCCAGAATTCTGTTATATTCGCTGTTCGCCTTCCAAAAAGCAATATAACTCCTCAATCGCCTTTTGTTTAATTGAATTTTCTAGGAGTCCCATTTCCTGTCACACCGGCACCCCTAAATGCATATTAGATAAGCTGAATGCATTGAAATAATTCTTCTATGAAAGATGCTACGTCTTCAAAGTCGTTAATATACTCGTTTCTCTGTGTCTGTACTCAGGTAATTAAATCTAGTCGGAAATTCAAAATTTTACTGAGACACGGATGCCAAACTCGGAAAAAGTTTTATAGCCGCGATAAGGTTATCGGTACCTACTACTCAACCTAGGTGCACGTTCCCTCCACTTCAGTCTTGATTCTCTTGGGGTGCTTGCAGAAAAAGTTGAAGACGCGTTCGCAGTTCACCGGGAGTGATTTTACCGCACCTCCTGTAGCCCACATGGTGCACATTCTTTTTGCTAGAAAGATATTGTCCTACAAATATTAGATTAGGTTAATATATGACCATGTAGCAAGCAACATAGGCACTCGATATACCGAAGTTCATACATATGACTGTCATATGACCTAGAATTTTGTGTGAAAGCTTCAGAGAATTAATGATGCTGCACTTGTTATGCAATATATAAAGGAATGCCACAATACGGGGTCAAAGGGACCATTAACATTACCAGTATAAATAAGACTAGCGGTCTGCGAAGGCACCACACCAATGGCTGCTCATCGTTCCAAATTTTATTTTTCTTTGTAGTGCTAGCCTCCGCGTGTTTATTCTGCTTCTGTTTCTACATAACCCTCGAACACACGCACATGCACGCACACACTCGAGCTTCTCGAAATTCTGCACTGGCCTTGTTAAAAAAATCCACAGCATATCCACGGAGTGAATGATGAAGAGTGGGCGAAGCTCCGGAGGTTCATCGTAGATCGTGCCGAGTTCCGGATTAATTTAGTTAACGCGCACGCTACGAATCCTCATGGTTCAACTACGCACAAGTGAAATCTCCCACCGGCACTTCAATGCAAGTCAAGATCCACTGCCTATATATACGTATATATGGGTGGCCGGTGAACGGTTCTCCAGTGCGAGCAGTCGGTACTTTTCAATCAAGAAACTCGCTAGAAGACGCTGCCTGCGCCAACGTTGTCTCTCGCGGGTGAGGGCGCGTTCTCCTTCTTTGCGAGCTGGTAGAGCGTTCATCGAAGAAAGAGCGTTTCAATAGTCAACGCACGCCTTTCGCTCTCTCTCTCTCTCGCTCTGTTTCTCTCTCTCTCTCACAAGACAGCAGATGGAAGAGTGATAGAACTCGCGCGCCGGGAGGCACGCGCCGAGGGCGAGCGTGAGCCTCCCGGCGGCGCGAGGTGGCTACATACATACTACTACGGACATACTACTACAGATGAGGGAACGACCCACACCCTAAGGAGCTTCGCCCCTAAAAATTTGCTACGTTACATATTCGCGTGGGATAGACAAGGGTAGACATCTGCAACTCCCCCAAAGGGACAAGAACCTCTGCAGCCGCCACGCTCCTCTTCCACAAGCAAACCAGGTACTGCAACTATAAACCTTGATGATAACACTTTCATTGGATGCGTGGGTGGTTGCGACGTGTTTTGCGTCGTGATCCTCCGTCCAGGTATATTCATGTAATTTGGACAATAGGATAATTGCAGTGAGCGTCCCATTTATCCAGTGGACCTCAACATATACGAAACTGCTGGTTTCGACGCACAGATTGAGGCCTTCCGAGAGCGGCTCGCAGGAGATTCTGTGCGTTCCTTACCTTTATTGGGTGAAGCAGAGTGTCCATCTGTCACATTTAATTAAGAAGTACGTCTTCTTAATGGAACAACATGCATTGACACGTTCTGCCTTTTCATTGTACGGTGGACGCAACAACTGGGTCAGAAAGCAAGAATGACCTTGCCTGATAGAACCGTTGAGCTCCACTTTACCAGCCGTGAGTTCTAGGAGTTCCTACTCAAGCAGTTTTTTCATTCGGGTCGTGTTTCTTTGGGGCATGACGGCTAGCAAATCGGCTTGCTGAGGGGAGTGGCCACCGCGCTGC
Organism: Hyalomma asiaticum; assembly: GCA_013339685.2. Lineage (NCBI taxonomy): Eukaryota > Metazoa > Arthropoda > Arachnida > Ixodida > Ixodidae > Hyalomma > Hyalomma asiaticum. The sequence goes on along the minus strand of JABSTT010002499.1, from coordinate 34,479 downwards.
TGCTCAAGCTCAAACAGACCCTTCAGAATATCCCAGCCGATGACGACCATGCACCAACGGAAACGAAGGAGGGCTTTTGCCAAGTAGGAAGCAGAGCTAGACCGTTTAAGCACACTGGCCGTGGTGGCTGGAAAGCCTTGAGCCCGCGTCGGTATGTCCAAACGCCGTTTCGCGTTTTGAGCATGGAAAGTCGTCTCTCATATGCATGATGTTAAATGTTAGGAAAAACACTCTGAATGAAAACATTCCGTGTTACCATCTTATTGCCTAGCTCCAACTTTCGCCAATGTCCGTACCATATGTCAATGAAAAAGCTTCTACCATATATGGCCGAGATTATCCAGCTGTGGGCAAAGAGCCTTTTTTCGTTGCTACAATGGAAAAATCTAGGAGGCTGATTGTTCCTTTCTATGGTAGAGAGGAGTTGTGAGAAGCATCGACGGAATCCGACCTCTTCGATCCCTCATGTTCCCAACAACGTCGAAAGTCTATAGAGCTCAGGTAAGACTCCAGCATTGCTTCCTCTGTCAAAACCCTGATGATGAGGTTAGTTTCGACGTCAAGAAAGGCATTTTGACGAGTTGGTGCCTGTAACGTCCATCCAAACCTTCTGTACATCTGAACCAGTCCACGAACTTCTCTGCGCCGTTCGACTTTTCCTGACGTGAGCTTCCACAGGTTGTCACTTCCGATGAACTAGCTGACGCCTAATCTACCTCCGCTGTAAAGATGTCCTTCTCGTGAACATGAACTTTGACTTGAGATCGCAGCTTCTCGAGAAATCTGCTATCAATTGTCAGCGAAACAATGTTACAAGATAAACTGGAACGTTTCCTCGAATATTAATAATTTTGAAGCAGTACTGGCTGCGTAGTACCCTTAAACAGCCTTTCGTATTTCATCCGAACTTGGGGATTCATTGCCCTACGTGCTGAATGAAGTTCGAGTTCTTTCAAGTACCTTTTGTTGCAGTTTCCCGGCAAGATCGTCAGTGACAAATGAAGTAAGAGTTCCTCCAGCGCGCAAAGAATTATGACAAGAATGCAAGTAAAGAACAGCCCTGACTGACGACGAATGCTTTATTATGAAAGGTACATCAAATATAGTAGGTTAGCAAATAAAGTACACTTCCGCTCATTGTGACCAAGAAGTCCGCAACTTTAAAATAGCCACGAATAAATTTTATTAATTAACATTGCTTGTTTCCTTTTTCTTGAATCCCTTTATGCGCAGCGTTCCGCTTTAGTTCAAAATGCTCAGTGCCATTCACCAAGCAATTAATACAGGTTAGTTGATGCACGGGAAACTTTCTGAAGCCGCGTGAGACCGTATGGCTAATCAGAATTGTGACACATCTTTTCAGAATTCGGGAATAAATACGATTTATTACGAACGAGGGATAATACGGTACACCGTGCGGCCAACATTGCAGCGGAGGAGCGATGGTGCTCTGTAAAGTTTTCTATCTGGACCGCATGCGGAGGTGCACATTTTCATAAAACTCTTTCTACAAAAGGGCAGCGCGCTGTACACCGCTGCGCTAATACGTGTCTCTGCACTTTTACGTGGAATGCATAGGAAGCTCAGCCGAATTCAGTGATCTCGCCTCCACGGCAGTGCATAACAGCGTTGTCCCAACTACCGCAGCGATGGTCACCAAGCGTGGTGTCAGCGTCGGCTCCACATATATATTTATGACTGCTGATTTCCTGTAAAAATTGTTCCAGGGGGCGCTCCGGGAAAGATGGCCATAGAGCTTGTCATTGACTGACTAGTATTTCTCACTGTTCCCCCTATTTAAAATTGGAGAGCCGTGTCAGCGGCCAAGCGAAACACGCGATTTTGTTTTCGCTTCGTAGTGATAGCGCAATTCTTTTCTGTTTCCGTTATCTTTCCTTTGTGGGCTGACCAGGTGAGCCGTACAGTAGAATAACCTTGCGTGTAATGCGCATTTCCGAGCACCGTGACACTGTTTGCGTAGAGTCAACGTGCGCAAGGGGCCGAGTTGGCATCTGTGTATCGAACCTATTAGCAGAAATGGTGAGACTGCTCTACAGGAAACCGCACTGCTCTAAGCACCTTGAGCGTCAATTCAGCGGTGTGATTTGGCCGCAGTGAAGGAAATAGTGTTCGAGTGCGAATATCCCTTTACACACGTCATGCGAGTCGCAGGTTCAAATAATTTGCACGCCACTTGCATGTTGAAGTACCAACTGAAGCAATGACAGCACTGAAAAAAAGATTGTGTAAATAGAGTATTGTCTTCTGCCTTCTGCAGACTCTGTATCACGGATTATTGGGCGGAGAATCTCTAGAAGACACACTAGAAAATTAGTTTCTCTGCCCAGCATGGATAAAATGTAGTGTGGTGTACACACGTGCGCCCAGTAAGGTCGAAGGAGGGCACAACATGTAAATGTTCGAAAAAGGAGGAAGTCGCTGTCATCACGGCGCAACTTAGTCCGGGCATCATTCTCCCTCCCTTTTTTGAGTGTACTTGTGGCAGTGCCAGAGCGGAAGGAGGGAAGTGTGGTTCCCCTTCGTTTGTTTCGGAAGCTTCGCTGCTGCGCTCGGTTTATGACTGTGTTGCTGCAGGCTTATAACCTGAAAACAGCATTCATTATGTTGACGTTTGGCACTACACATGCCAATTTCAACTCCGCGTCCGCGTGGCCACAAACTAAAAGCGGTACGTCTTGAACTGGTATGCACCTAAGTACACTGCATAGGAATCAATTCGGTGAAAAAAAGTGTTGCATGAATACAAGCCACGCTGGCATATTTGAGAGAGAGAGAGAAAGCGTAAAATATGTGTAATTACCGTTTGAGTCGGGATATTCGGCAAGAACGATGCAATCGTAACTTGAATACAATACTTCATAAAATTGCTTTACGGGCACTTCTTTTGGCAACCCCCCTGTAATGAAGGCATGTTTGTGCGCACGGTTTAGTGTTTGAGCTTTTGTCGCAATATATATATATACATGAATCCTCGGAAGCAGGTGATTTATGTCATCAAAGGATCACCTAGGACAACAAACAATTATTTCGACGTTTCGGGCAGGAGACCGGCCTTTTACACGCTAAGAACGCGAATGGTACATACAGATTCTGCAGGTCTTGTAGCCTCTATATATACCATTTGCATTCTAAGTTCGAAAAAGCCGGGTCGGGCGGCGGAAACGTCGAAATAAATGTTTTATTTTTCAACATGGTCTCTTGATGATATATATATATATATATATATATATCAATTATTTCAAGAAATAGCCCATGCATAAAATTCACTTTTCAAGGAGCCCTGCAACAGTTTTCGGAGTAGCAAGAAAATCACACCGGTCTGTCGTGGAGGGCTCCTGTGAAATCCAGAAGGACCCCTAACTGGTTCAGCGTCTACCTTACGCCTGCTAAATTCTGAGTAATATAAACTTACGACTCCCCCCCCCCCCCCCCCCCAGCAACATCTCATAAATCCGTAATCAAGCAATCTCTGGTGTCCTACGGCAGTTCATGTCGACGCCGAGAAGTTCCAGGATTTGCGTGGTACTACTCAAAAACTTCTTTCCTAATAGCTTAGAATCGCAGTTCAAAGACAGCTGCACACAGCAAGCCTTTTCAATAGGCAACCTATTTTCGCATTTCCCAAAAAAGATAAACAAATAAAATATGAGGACTCGTCCGGGAACAATTTAGGTTCAGAAAAGTTGACCATACATACTTACACTGGTGACTCCTTCTGAGAAAAAGAAAAGAGCAAGAAAAACGTAGATAACAGTTTAGCGCCTTTCTGTAACGTGCCGCTCTGCATTGTTTTTTAGTATCGCAAAAGCGTGGTGGACAGAAAGAAAATCGCTTGCAAGTGAAGTCGGCAGCTCTATTTGCTCATTTTGTAAAATAAATTGCTGGATTCCCTAGACCTCCACCGACTAGCTTAGAATAATTCAAGTTCCACAAGGCGACAATCTGCCTTTTGCTATACAGGTTTGTTCCTAAGTACATTAATGTTCGCTCCTAACCGTGGTAGTCAGAAGTAAACTTACAGTTACACGTGTTATGCTAACAACATCCCGGCATGTTATCTTGCGCGACCTGGACACGATAACGCTATGGCTGCTCATTCCCAAACGTAAAGCTTAAGCGTCCCCTCATTCTTACTGCTTCGGGAGCGGAAAGCCCTTCGTGGCGAACATCTATGCTGGGCCTGCAAAATAACATACGAATGCATCACGTAGGTGTTTTACGTCTTCCTGATAGTTACCTGACCAGTGTCATCGTTCCCTGTTAAGTGTGTAATTTACTACAGTATTTTAGATATGATCGTCGTTAAACATGGAAGCTGCACAACCTAAGGTGTTTTCAGCCGCCTCTGTCCATGAAAAGCCATTAGCTGCATTGGTGCAGGGTGCTTCGCGCTGTACACAGTGGGACTGATTTGACAATGATGTGTCTTAATCATGCACATGTTATGCAAAAAACCCTATATGCAACCTAAACTCATATTGCGGCACAGCAATATGAGTTTTTACACGATCGATCACGCAATAAGATGAATCATTTACACATGTGCATAAAAAGCAATCTGTTTACGTTGTAACCGTCCAACACATACAAACTTACCGAAATGGCGAACCTCAAGAAAATGCTTGCCACCTTTGGGCTTTCCAGTAAAAAAGATGAAATGAAATTTCCTAGAAGAAGCAAATATAGAAAATGTAATAAAGGATTTTACCTCAGATAAAATCAACTCCGATTTAACATTAAAGCACGATGCAACTTTAACCTTCTTTCTAAGTGCACATCGCAAGGCATAGCAAGAAATGCTAGAAGAGAGCATTTTACCAATGCTGAGGGGTCAACCACAGTCGCTAGGCCTGCTATAGTAGGGCCTCGCCGAACGGAAACCTTTAAGGAGATTTCTTGCTAATTAAAGTATTACTTGAAAGGAAAGTTAAATATTTATAAGCAATTAAGTTACGATATCATGGAGGGAACGAAGTGTTTCCATCTCTGTGGGTGTCAAAAAATATGGGCCGGGTGCTCCAGGCTCACGCTATACGCAGAAGACATAACTCAAGAGGTTGCAGTAAAGGCGTGAGGGTGATAAACGTTGTTAGGGCGATTGGTGTGGGCAAAGCAGTGGGCTGTTCTGATGTATGGGTTGCGAAATGTTAGGGAATGGGAAATAAATTTTTCTGACTGCGCGGTTGTGGAAATTGGTGTCGTGAGAAGCAGAGAGCGAAGGAATTGCTTGTGCCTATATGTTCGGCATTCTGCCATGCTTTACGAGTAGGACAAACGCATTTGTAAAAATAGGCTCGCTGTGTGGGTAACGTGACCTTACGAAGGAATTCGATGTCATTATGGCGTACAGTCGTGACTGTGACGGCAGTACTGTTGTGCACTGGGGTGACTCTGTGGACGTTTGTGCTCAGACGTCTGTTCTTTCGAAGACATACACGCTACGGTATGTTCATGCGCGCATCATGAGTCCTTTTTCATGGATTCGTACCTTGTTGAGTATAGATAGGAAAAGGACGCAGAGGTGCAGTGGTGTATATTAATCGTTTCTTACTTTCCTTTCGGAGCGGTTATTAGAAACATCAGCAATCACCGTTAGGCATCAAGCACCACCAATATCGAATATGAAGAAAGATTCTTAAAGATATGTACTGCGCAGGGAGACATGCTAGGGATGAGTTCCATGGTGCTTGTTTGGCATCTTGTATGCCCAAGTACTATTCCTGTCTCCGGTCACCGCACCCGTTCTTTTTTTTTTGCGTGTGTCTGCTTGATACCCCTATATTCAGATCGAAATATCCAACAAATTCTATCTTTTCCTCTTCCTGAACAAACACAAGTTGTGCTCTTATCAAGTTTGCAGTGTCAGTTAGTTATGACCATTAATGTATTGATGACGTAGTGGTAGTATTCGATCAACTGTGGCACATAGCCATATTTCCTGGTCCTAGCGCAGCAGGCATGAGCCGCTTGTTATTGTATCATCGTAATCGGAACATGTATGGCAAGTATATCATGTACATCATCGTCGTACTCAGGCTGTTTGTGCCCACTGCAATGCAAAGGTCTCTCCCATTGATCTCCAATTATCCTGCACGTTAAACAACCCCAGATGATCAAAATTTACGGAGCCCTTCACTATGGTGTCTCTCATAATCATAGTTGGTTTTGGGATGTAGAACTCCAGAAATAAAGTCAATCCAGTTGTCCTAGTCCTGCGCTACACGTGACCAACTTGTCCACGCAGTCTTGATGTCATCTGCCCACCTAATCTTCTGCCGTCCCCTGCCAGTCTTGCTTTCTCTGCGGACCCACTCTGGTTTCCTCAGTCACTAATAGTTATCTTGTCTTCACTTTACATGCCCTGCCTACGCCCATTCCTTCTTAATTTCTAAAAATATGTTGTTAATTCACATTTGCTCCTTTGCCCACTGCGATCGTTTCTGGTCCCGTAACGTTACACCTATCATTTTCCGTTACATTGCTCGCTGAGCTATCCTCCATTTCAGCTGAACCCTTCCAGTGATCCTCCAAGTTTCTTCCCCGTAGGTGACTACGGGTAATATGAAGCTGGTATGCACTTTCTTCTTCGGGGACAATGGTATGCTGTCATTCCCTGTCTGAGGAGATCGGCCAATGCACTCCACTCCATTCTTACCCTTCGAATTATCGCAGCCCCATGGTTCCTATGATGATGGGTCACTAGTTGCCCGTGTTAGACCGTGCCTGTCCACGTTGGTAATCGTATTTGTAATTTGTCCCCCGAGTTAGCAAGGCAATGTCCTCAGCAAATCTGGTGTTACTGAGGTATTCTCCATTAACCCTTACACCAACCTGATCCCAATCGAATGTTCTAGATACCTCTTGTAAATACGGTTCGAATAGCATTGAAGAGATAATCTCTCCTTTTCTCACGCGTTACCTAACTTACTGCTCTCTTTGTGGAGGACTACAGTGGCTGTGAAAGCATTGTACATATCTTTTAGTATTCTTGGCGAAAAAATCGAGCGCCGACTAATTATTGAAAATAAACACTAGGACGTTTCGACACCGCAACGGTAGCCTTGTTCGCAATAAAATGCTTCAATGATCATTTCATTTTTACAAGGCTACCGTAGCGGGGTCGAAACGTCTTTGTGTTTATTTTGAACAATTGGTCGGCGCTTGATTTTTCCGCCATGATCTTGCCCGACCAGGCGGGTTTCCAATGAATCTTACATTTTCTTCTACCAATCTTACGTAATGATCAGCGCTATACCCAGATTCAGCTATGCCTCCATGACTACTGATGTTTCGACGAAGTCAAGTGGTTTCTTTTAACTTATGAAGGCTATGTATAGGAGATGGGTATACTCCGCCATTTCTATATCACCTGATTGATAGCTTGAATATGATCTACTGTTGAATAGTTTTTACGAAAGGCGCTTTAATAAGGCTGACTGAAATCTGAGCTGACACATGTTATGTTAGGGATAACCTCTGCCAGCACCTTGTAGACTACTGACAAGAGCCTGATCGACCTTTAATTTTCCATGTCCGTGAAGTCACCTTTCTTGTGGATTATGATGACGTTCGCATTCTACCTTGATTGCGGTACACTCGTGGTCATTAAGCATCGCGTAAGCAGCTTTGCCAGTTTTCTACCATAATTTCTAGTTCTCAAAGAAGTGCTTTGTATTTAGAATTTGTGAATGAGGTTGAGATGTGCTATTCTGCGACGTGAGGTTGAAACGAAAAGGTAACTCAACTTTTTACTGCTGTTACGCTTGCACTCCGCGAATAACGACAAGGTAAATCGTGCGGCATGGTTCCGTATTGACACGAAGTTGTCTTTAATGTAGCTAGCTGTACTGGGGTCGAAAATCGAAAAAGGCATTGGCGTACTCCAGCTTCGCACGCACTAAAGTTTGGTATGCTCCAGACAGATAATTGGAGCACCAAGGTGAATGGTGCAGCTTATATAACCTAGAGGGTCATTACGGGAATTCATTATGCGCGTAAAACGAAGGCTCGAAGGTACACCAAGTAAGATACAAACACCAGGATATACAATGAGCGCTAGCGATTGCTGCTGGTCTCCACAGATGATGATAGAGATCATGGTTCGGTTAAGGAAGGCCGCTGATGTCTGCACCCATGTCAGGAGCCCGGCTAAGCTTCCGTAAGGGTAGGGGAAAGAGACAGAAGGAGAGAGAAAGGAGAGAAAAGCCGCAGGCAGTCCACCGCCAGCGTCAATCTCGCCAAGCGCTGATGAAGCCCGCTGGAACATTTGAATACTATAGTGATGGAACATTTAGAATACTGTTCTAATGCTCAGCCGGTGGTGCGAGCGAGTGAGCACCGCTGGGTGCCGAATCGATACTGCTGGCTGGCGCCCAGCGTCCATGACTCCCGCCAGGAAAGCCTATCGCATGACTAGTTGCAGTGCCCAGTGCACAAGCCATGGATATGTCCTGCTGGAAACACCTTAGGTAGAGTCGTCGTGTCAACCTTTAACGATGGATATATAAAAATCTGTCGTAAATTGACACTTAGTGCAGAGAGAATATATTATCACTTAATTTGTTAGCAGCAGTTGAGCTATCGACGCAGTGCATTTGCAGAAAAAAAAACTCCTTCAGACACCCTATATATGGAACTATGCTAGAAACGGACTAACTAATGATACAAGCTGGGCTAGACTTTTCAATTTCCACGGAGGAAAACATTCCTGTCAGACAATTTCTTCATGGAAACAGTTCAGCGTGTGGCCTCTATCAGTTGGCCTGGAAAGCTCACCTGAAAGAGACCTAAGAAAAACAGATTAACAGGATACTCTACGGTAATAATCGTGCTAAACCGCATGGCCTTTTTTATAAAAAACAGTAGCATCTTGGTTAAGTTTATATTCGATCAAATAAAATATTTCAAGTGAGATATATTACACATCTCACCATCTTTGCAAAACCCACCTACATGACGCTGTCACATTGTAAGGAATTTAGTGGCACTTTTCGCTTAGGAGGGGGTGAGGCGAAAAGCCACCCTAGATACATTAAGTTGGGTTCGGACGGCTGACCGGCACCTTCCCAATTTTCAAGTTAGTGAAGCTGTCATGATGTTTTGCTCAGATCTTGTAAGGACATTCATTAATTACCAATATACGTAATATTCACTCTCGAGCTACTAAGTAGAACCAGTATAAGCATGGTGGTTACCATGCAATCTGTGCCTTGCAAAGAGCCTTTCTCTGATTCAGAATAGAGCGCCACTACAGTTAAGGCATGCTTTTCTTAATGGTCACCCTCGCCATGCCTGGGCAAGGGAGGAAAGCGTGCTTACTTGCCTGCTGTTAAAAATCACACGAATTCACACGACGAAGTGGATACCGAATTCTTCAAAGGAAACCTTCTTATACTCTGGACTTCAGGAGACCACCTTGTAGGCGAGGATTCTATACATGTCACGCCACATTGTGGTGATGCAAAGCCACCTTGCAGACTCATAATACACCCCCCACCCCTTCGGATCGCCTGCCCGGTCGTACCTAGAGATTCCGGACAGATTTAAACGGGAAGCCCTACAGGGCCTCGCGCCCTATTTCAGGCCATCTGTGGCTCGCGATGATCTGGCTAGGGTCAGCCGCGCACGAGAAGCGCCTTAATAATAAACGGCGGGACGGAGGCGGCGGCTTTACGGCCGGACAGAGCGCTCGAAATTTTCAGTGAATAGCTGGCGTGCTAGACAGTGCCGTGAATCATTGCGTAAGGGAATGACGTCTCGGTCTGCCATCGTCAGCAACACTAGGCTCAACAGCATCGCCAGCCTTTCTTCTTCCCGGAAATGTGAAATGGATCTAAATTTCAGTGTCTTTCTAATTGCTGTCAGAATGAAAAAAAAAATGCGTACCTCGTTCTCCATTCTCCTTTCTGTAAATGAAAAAGATTGGGGAGATTGGAAGTTACATTCACATTAATGGCATAAAGCTCATATGAGTACATCATCAGAACACAATTATTATTCATTCATGCGCACTTCACGTTATGAGCACGACGGAGTAATAATAGCTGGTCGGGTTATACGTGCCTAAAGCGCGCAATGATTGTTAGGCACGCCGTATAGAAGGGCATCGGAATTTTTCGCGACCAGAAGTTTTTGAAGGTGTACCAAAAATGCAGAGTACACGGACATCTAGCATTTTCCGCCTGCATCAAAAAAGACCCATGCATACGCGATCGAGCGTACCTCTTTAGGGTTGGCAGTCAGGCACCGTAACCAGAGGACGGCAATATTTTGCGGGCAAAAAAAGAATGGCTATGAAGTAAACTAACATTTTAAATCCACAGAAAACTCAAAACTGAGCACTACACGCTGTATAAAAAAGGCTTTACATTAAGTATTTATCTGTTAATCAATTCTCTGGAACAAGGCTTCAAGCACTTCAGCTGGGGTGGTATACTGAATTGTGTCGCCAAAGGTGATAGTATCACCTTTGCCGTCTCCTGCGGTGTGATTGGCTGGTTGAACATTCCCTGGCCTTTGTGACCAGCCAATAAACACTGCAGCAGATACAAAAGTAATTATAGAAGCAATTACCAGGGACACTTGGCGACACAGTGCAGATAACGGACCCTGGGGACCTTTCGCTTGCGTCACATCTAGGGAGTGCCTGTGTTCGCCCGATATTTTAAATTGAGAAGTGAGACTGTGCTTGACAAATAAAACAGTTTTGTGACCTGGCAAAGTAGTGCTCCGGTTGTTTTCTTGCCTATAGCAATTACAGTGCTTCCTTCGGCTAGGCAACAAAGATATCACTTCCCTCGAGCATTTCTTTTCTCGTGAAGCGTGCCATTGGGTCGCCCTGCCACTTTGCTGTCATGGTTATAGCACTCGGCTGCTGACACGATGGTGGCGGGATCGAGACGCGGGCGCGGTGTACACATTTCCATGAAAGCGAAACGCTGGGGTCCGTATACTGTGCGAGCCCTGCTGTAGTGTCTGGACTGGGAGCCACACATCACTTCCCTGCGCATCTGTAGAGGTACCAGGAAGGGCCCCCTCTTGTAAAGGGGAGTGAATGGTGACAGCGTTGAAGATGGTTTACAGTTTCAACACGTCACCAACATCTGATTGCGAACGGTGCGAATAGTGGGTGTCGGGACTTGGCTGAAGTATTGAGTTAGTTCATTTTAAATGAACATCTTAGCATCTTCATGGAAAATCGGCAAGTGAAAGGACCCACGTGGTCCAAATTTCAGGAGAGTTTCAGTAGGACGACTCTTATAATCAGCTCACAGTTTTCGGACTTCAAACCTCTAAATTAATGCAATATGGGCAATAATTATCTAATATTCCTGAATGATTATCAAAAGCAATTGTTAGTACGTAGATCAAAATGTATGCCTTGTTATTGACACCTAATGCATCCTTGACCCAGAGAAGGATGTATTTCTACTCTGAAATAGAGTAGAAAATTAATGTGGGTGATCCCTCTGTCAGAGGAATTGCTATAAGACGAAAGTGGAATGTCTCTTCTTATAAGCCATCAAATATTTATTGTACATCAGTATGCATTTGCCCATTGCTATAGGTGTTTAACTGGCACCTCACTGTTTGACGTTGATCAACCCACGTACACACATCACCTCCGTAAATTCCAAGACCGTGAACATTCCCTTGTGGTAACTAAAGTAGCTCACTTAATAACTGGACATAGACTTTAGTAAATGCCGGGCGACAAAGGTGTAAATCACGTTTACTGGCGTCACACTGACCCGTCGACGTCATTACTATACCTGGGCGCCTAAAGTAGCAGTTTTCTTGCTGGCATGAGACGCGAAGAGTAGTGGGCGTGGAAACACCGTCTGAGATGAAATACACTTCGGAACGGACGTGCAACGCTGCCGCGATCCAGGAAAGGCGAAGTGAAGCCATGGCCGGACTGGTGAGACGCGCGCACGTCTCTCCAGTTCGGCCATGGCTTCACTTCGCATCTCCTCGATCGTGGCATCGTTCTAGGCAGTGCCTGGGAATACGCGCGCTGAGCAAAAGAGAAGCGAGAGAGAAACGCGCGGAGCAAAAGGGAAAGAAGCGAGACAAGAAAGAATGTTTGTTGTTTTGTGTTGTTTTGTGGGGTTTTACGTCCCAAAACCAGCTCTGATTATGAGAGACGCCGTAGTGGAGGTCTCCGGAAATTTCGACCACCTGGGGTTCTTTAACGTGCACTGACATCGCACAGCACACGGGCCTCAACATTTCGCCTCCACCGAAATGCAGCCGCCGCGGCCGGGATTCGATCCCGCGACCCTCGGATCAGCAGCCGAGTACCTTAGCCACTAGACCACCGTGGCGGGGCAGACAAGAAAGAATGTAAGCCACGTTCGTAAAGATTTTAACAGAGACGCTGACGGCTCAGTGGAACCACTGCCGATGGACGCAGTGGATCCATTCGTCGCGGAGCCGGTCGCTGCGCGTTCGATTCCCAGCGCATCAACGGAATTTTATGTGCGTGTTTTCCTTTGATATTTCTACATGTGTGTTTTCCTGCGTCTCTTGCGTTGTGGAACTGACGTAGTGGGGTCGTGGTGTGAGCCAGCATGAAACACTTCTCTGTTAAAATAATATTGGCAGTATTATAGAGAATACGTTTAAAAATGATAGTAAACTGCCAGTCCCGGTTAGAAAAGCGTGATGCCAAAATCCACTGCGTGGATACTTCCAAACATATGTTTACCAGGAAATGTTGCGAATATTTACTTACGATAAGAGTTTCGTATTTCACACTACGGTGAATGGCTCCATCACTGGTTATGGAAATATGAGCAGATTTCATACACTTGTAGACGGGTCCTTTGTAAAGACCGCCCGTGCTTCCAACAAGAAATATATCCTTTGTGGTCTTCAAAAGCTGTATTGCCGAGAAGTAAAAAGAAAACGAACGTCATCATCAGCCTGTCTACGCCCTCTCCAGTGCAACGGTCTCTCCTATGGTTCTCCAATTATCCCTGTCCTGTGCTAACTGGGCCCAATTTATCCCCCCGAAACTTCCTTATCTCACTTGTTCACCTGCCTTTCTGCCAGCCCCGGCCACGCTTGCCTTCTCTAGGAATCCATTATGTTACCCTCAATGACCAAAGGTTGTCTTGTCTTCACATTACATGGCCCGCCCACGCCCAAATCTTCTTAATTTCTATTACTATGTTCCTAACACGCGCTTGTTCCCTAAGCCACTCCGCTCACTTCTTGTCCCTTAAAGTTACACCTACCATTTTCCGTTCCATAGTTCGCTCCGTCGTCCTCAATTCAAGCGGAACCCTCTTAGCCTCCAAGTTTCTATCCCGTAGGCCAGTACCGGTAGGCGAGTTCTATCCCGTAGGTGAGTGCCCCTTCAGAGACGATGGTACGTTGCCATTCGTTACGTGACAATGCTTGCCGAATGCACTCCCCGCCATTCTAATCCTGCTAATTACCTCAGCCTCATGATTCGGGTCACGGACCTCGCCTACGTAGACATAGTCACTTACTTCTTCCAGTGCGTCGCCAGCTTTCTCAAATCGCTGTGCTTGCCCAAGGTTATTGAACATTACTTTAGTTTTCTGCATATTAATTTTCAGGCCCACTGCTCTACTTTTCCTGTTTAAATCAGTAATCATGCTTTGTAATTCCTCTCCCGAGTTACGAACAAAAAGAAAACGAACTTATATATGATAAAATATTTTGTTGACAAGCTGCACAGTTCACAAAAATGTGACCGTCTCGTTCCGTTGATTAAGTGTCAACCGCATGCCACGGTATAGGTGCGAATAAAGTAAGTTCCCATAAACAGGTGAAACCTCATGGTAAAACTTGAATAACCTTCATGCGAAAAATGGCTTGCTGGAAGTTGAAATGCGCGTATTCTGTACATTTTACTGCGCATAAGACAGAAAACTTCGGGGAGCCATGTTTTTCGGCATGCTGTAAGGTGTTTCATGGCAAGCTATAGGATAAGCATCCCTTGGTGCCCTGTCTCCCGTGCCGTAGTCTTGAGGAGTACAGGAATGCATGCACGTCGCTCTTTCGAGCAAGTGCAACCGCTGTGCATACCAGTTGTTCCAGAGACCACATTTAAAAAATTTTAAAGTCAGGTTGTTCATAAAACAATCTAAGTTATTTTTGACGGACGCAAGTATGTTCAAAAAGTGAGCGTGTGACACAGCTGCTCACCTAAAATATTCTAAAGAACGTGCCAACGAGCATAGTTAGGTTATTATTAAACAGAAACTGCAGCCATATACGGTATGAGACTTTAGCGGTACATATGTATTGCTCATAAGCCACGCAGGACACGCAAGTCTGGTCCACTGTACGTATTAAACCGAGATTTCGTGAAAAAGGAAGCTCCACACACCTCTCGCAAACGCAACATCAGCTGCTGCCTTGTTGTAATGACTGCGGTGGACAATTCGAAATATACGATCTCACAAAACTCGTGTCCACATAGTGGTAAGTGCCTTTCTTGCACTCAGCATATCGGATATTGTCAACTGTGCTCAAAGGCATGCTGTGGTCCCTCCTACCTCCTGACGTCACTCGTAGGACGCCGGTTTTCTTATCTGCAACTTCACATAACCTGCATTCATGCCACCGCTTCTTCCACCCGTGCTTTGACGCCGGTTCCGCAAGGAGGCATGCTAAGCACCTGATAATGCTGGCAAGCAAACTGATTCGGTGTCCGCGGTGCTAGCAGCGTGTATCAGAAGTTGCTATGATTGTGACCGAGAGCCAACACCACAAGAGAAGATGAAATTGCAAGGCACGATATTGTGTCGGCGTGAAACAGTTCCGAAGTCGCTTTTCTCAGTCTATGTGTCAAAGTAATCGATGTGATCGTGTAACAAGGAATCAAATGTAGTGACGAGTGGCAATCCCACCGTACTTGCGACCCAGGCGCGAACTGCCTGCGAACACATGGGAACAATTAGCGGACTGCATAACGCAGTGTACTAATGAGTGCCCACCTAATGATCACTGCCGTGTACTTTACTGGTGATGAGTTGACTTCGTGCGTTGGCCTGTGGGGTGGCCTTACACCTAACGCTAGCGCTTTGGGACTTCGCCGTGAGGTACTATACTGTGCACGTGGGCTTATATTTTCTCCTGTTTTCATTTACAGTAACCCTGCCCGGCCCCGACATCAATCTCTTTATTACCAAACAGTCCGAGAATTCATGGATACTTGCCGATGGCGGATATGTTTACGAAGCCAAGTACGTCATTGTTTCAGTTGTAAAAGGGCAACAATAAGGACGACGTGGCTACTTAGGCTGCTTCAGGCTAAGACGAGCAACAACCCGACGAGTTCGTACATTGTGTGCATGCCAAGCATGATGCGATAAAATCGCAAGGGAAGTGATATCCATTATTTTAGCGATGGGTAGCTTTAGGCTTATTTGCAGGGGAGAGTGAACATATTCCAAGAAATTTTCGCTACGCGCCTCCACGCAGCTTCAGCTGCATGCGAAGGTCATTGCTCCGTACGGCCGGTGACTGCTGCACTTGTATCGAGACCCTGTAATGACATCACGGTGGTGCTTGCGCAAGCACGGATGCGAGCTCGTTTGGACTCTTGCCGTATGAGAGCTCCACAGAATCTTTTTTTTTTCAAAGAACAGGATTTTCGTGCAGAATATTGAAAGAAAATTTTGATTCTCGTGTTCAGCGTTTTCGAAGGTGCATAAGGACGCTTGGAACTAAATTTCTGGAAGCGTCTTCGGTTTCCTTCTAAGCTAGCGAACGCTAAGTTCATACAGCAATTTAACTAGCGAGCCGGCCGCGCGCATAGCGAATGGCGAACACAATGAGAATGGTGGCTCCTACGTGGAGCGGTACCGAATCACGTTTCTAGAATAGCTCCAAGTGCAAGCAAAGCAGCGCCTCTAGCCGCACCTGTCCGAAAAAAAGATGTATTGCAATTTTGAGGATGGCGAAATGTTGGGGCCTCCATAATGTATGTCACTGCGCGTTTCAGACTCACGCACTCGAAATTTCTCATAACCCTCCCATACGGCATCTCATAATCATACCGTGGTTGCGGGATGCAGAGCCACATACATCAAGCGTTAAATATATATCGAAGCGCACCCAGCATGAAAACCTTAGTAGACTAGGAGCCAGACAGATATCCTAAGCTTATTTCGGGCGCCGGTCCACAGAGTAATTAGGCTCTTCGCTGAGTAGGCTCAGAACGCACTACTCGCTTCTTAGCGGTTAGAAGCCTCCACGATTTCGGAAATTCGGCTCCTCTTCGATACAGGCGCTGAGCATGGCCTCCTACCCTTGGGCGCTGTGGCGTGCCACATAAGCCAATTTTCGTTCCGTCGGCGATTCACATGTTTAAAGAGTTAACACCTAGTGACATCCTTCTTGCTAAGGACACCGGTAGCCACCCGGAAGTAAGGCTTAGGAAATTGCGAAAATCTCCCTCCGAAATTCAAACGTATAAATGCATGGGTTATGTTATGAGCGCTTATAATGCGGGGAGGATATAAACGTCACTTATGATTTTCTCACAATGTGCGATAAATGAATTCACATTGCGATCGTGGCACAGCAATTTTTTTTATTTTACAACAGCACTTACGAGTCATATTTGGGCGCTTTCTGTATTCTGCAAACCTCTTTTGTCGCTGAGGAAGGATAATTTATCTTTTGTTTGTGCTCTGAATGGCAATGCATAGTGACTACTTATGTTTACTTTTATTATTTCAAGAAAATCTACTCGAACAGCATAAGCACCACTCAAGCAAACCACCTCATAGAGCACTGCATTTTCCCACGCTATCTGCAGTACTTGCGGAGGTCAGAACACACTCGATGTGCGTATGCAAAGAAATACTTACCTTAGCCGTATCGAACATAAACTTCACTACGATGACATCGTATCAGGAATATTCACAGCGCATGAAAAGAAAGGAAAACAGCAGCCATTTTAATGTTTGACAAACGCTGGCTTAGAAAAAATACGCTGAAAATCTCGTATGCGTGGTCTTTCAGGTAACATTTAGCCAAGCTGTCAATAGATCCACGTGCGCCTAATGAAAATGGAACCGTGTTATCATTGTTTATTCCTGTTCTCACCACCTGAGTTTCCTTTTAGGTCGATATGAGGTGGTAATTCATATTTTTGAAATAATTACCTCTTAAGCTGCTGCTGAAGACGGAGAGGCGCTGGAACGGAGAAGCTGTAGAGCATGGAAATCAGTGTAGAAGTAGTCTACCTTCTTAATTATAGATACAATTTTTTAAAATAATTATGAGCTGTTCTTTTCTAAGAAAGTGCAAGAGATATGAAAAAATACCTGGTAAATGAGCGCTTTTGTGGAGTGCCACAAAGACTCTGAAACAAGGTATGGCAAAATGATGGATGAAGCACGCAGCCCGTAGGCATAAACTGGTCGAGAGAAGGTAAGATGTGTCCACATCTTATCAACTTCTCTTGCGCCTTGTCCAGCAGGGTCTCCTTGCGTGTCACGTTTGAGAACGCCTATCTACATCGCGAACTGAACTGCCTAGCCACTTGGTGCTTTTAAAAGAGCATGGCTTTAGGAGCTCACCACGTCGTCTGAAGTCTATGAGCTTTATTACGCAGACGAAAAAAAGCCATTGGACATTGCCCAGTACCCCTTTTCCCATAACATAGCGATTATGTGAACACCACATAAAAACAAAGCCAGACAAAGTGCAAGAGGGAAAGGAGAAATTAAGAAAGAAAATAGCAGAAAGCAAGTAATAAAAATATGTATGGGGTTGCCTAGAATCATGCACTACCGACACTAATACGTGCTAGCGATTATGCGAAGGGCAATGGGGAAGGCGGAAAGAGGAAGGCGGAAAAGAAGTGGACCACAGCTTGCCCTCAACCCATTACACTCGGCTTCAGCCTGTGAGAGCAATGTAAAAATATCTCTTTTGACCCCGAACATCCACATGAAAGCTAAATACAAGATAAACGGCAAGGAATCGCTGCTGCGCATGTCCTACAGCTTGCACGCTCAGTGGAACTTAAATGCTTGTTCGAATCTCGCGCGCCTATATATGTTATTACCTGGTGGAGTGCCGCATGGAAATTGAGGAGCTGTAAAAGTTGGAAAACAAAGACAGAGATCACCAGGCTTGTGATGTGCGGGCTTCTCTATATAGGCTTTCTGTAACTCAAAGGTGATACCGCCAGTGTGTTCGTAGGAAAGTGGTTGAAGAGCTAGGCAAGACGACCGAAAACTGCTAAGCTAGTGGTCTCGTGAACTCGTCTCCTCGCTGGATTGCTTCTTTTATCGCTGCGTGACATGTCCGATGATGGAGATGCTTCAGAAACAGCGGGATGCTGCCATTGGCAACACTTCAAAAAAACCTCCAAACTTCGCCGTAAGAACGAAAGAAGACGTCGATTGG
The DNA here is from genome assembly GCA_013339685.2 of Hyalomma asiaticum. NCBI lineage: Eukaryota > Metazoa > Arthropoda > Arachnida > Ixodida > Ixodidae > Hyalomma > Hyalomma asiaticum. The sequence goes on along the minus strand of JABSTT010002499.1, from coordinate 16,053 downwards.
TTGCTCAACCTCTGCAATTGGGTAAGTCTGCACCCGACCCCTTTTTAAAAATTGAAAAAGCACTGCATGTTACTGCCCCCCACGTGCCTGTTGCTTTGTCTTTTATTCACCAGCGCCACACTTTGCTCACACTGGCAAGGGCGAAGAAAGGGCTGGCAATTCACCCCCTCTACGATCTTCTCTTCTACACACAGCGGTCGTGTGCCACCCCTAGCAGGCAATAGCTGTACACTACAAATCGTCCCAAACCCCACGAGCAGTCGATTTTCTTCTGCGCTCCCAAAGGGGTGGCATCCAACGAGTACTGACGTGTATGATCGATCTGAAGCAGCAGCCATCCCCAGCACTGAAGAAACTCAAAGCTGAACCGCAATCACCGCCTACTAGTTGAATGTCCTAAACTTCTGGCCAAAAACCCCACGTTATGATCCAGCCAAGTAGATGTGCGCTTGCATATTCGCCACATGTGATAGCAAAAGTCGAAGTAACTCCACGACATCCTCCGTCATACTGCTCGTTGCGTCGCTGGGGTGCGAGAATGCTGCCGCTACAAGTCGTCGAAGACCTGCTGTCCCGTCCGTCTGTGCTGTCCCCGATGGCTCTTCGAACATTTCCAATGAAAGAAATGTTTCACGTGATCACGAGCCTTCCCATTTAAATTATATCAGGAACGCACGGATGCGTCCCTGCACAGTCACGGATGGGCCTACTGGCGTTGGACGATTTGTCCACCGGTAGTCTGTTATTATGCCAGGAGGCCTGAGCCTCCCCTTATTCACAGAATACTCGCCCGCAGTCATGGATTCTCTTAGTTACATCCGAGGCTGCGACTCAGACGTTTACCTTGACGATTCGAAAATTGTTCCCATGGTTGACAAGGTTCTGACTCAATGAAGCTCTGGATGCTTCTAGACGTTCTCTTGAAATAACTATCTGTTTTCGATACTACTCATAGATATCATGCGCCCTCTACTCCGGCGTCTCGCAAAAGCCACAAGATAAATATGAAACGGCGGATGGTATGCGCAAAAATCCTCCCGAGTAGTGCCACACTAACAGAAGGTAAAACGAAGACGACGTCCAGGAAGTGCTACATAGGGGGTCATCCGAGACTCATCCTGTCCCTGGGCAGCTCCACTAATAGTTGTCAAAAGCAAAACTGTAACTGAAGGATTTTTGTCGACTACCGCTGCTTCAATTCTATGCAATGAAAGGCGTTTATCCTCTCATATCAATCGATGATGATAATTAACATCGCCATTCGGCACCCTACTTTCTTCTATAGATTTAAGCCCAGAATGTTGGCAAATTTTCGTGCAGCTAGTGGAAAAAAAAAATTCCAAAAGTACTCACAAATATTACGTGATTTCGTTTTGCTTTTGTAAAACATCCGCGATGTTTCAACGGTTCGTCGACACAATTTTACCTGGCTTCAAGTGCAACATCTCTTTCTGTTACGTCGATGACGTCGTGATGTCCGGATGAACATGTAGTGAACGTAATGTACGGTTAGATGTTCTTTTGCGATGTATTAGAAATGCTAGCCTCATTCTCAGTGCGAAGAAATGTTGCTTTGGGTGAGCGACAATTCTTGGTACTCGGACACTCGTCAGCAAAGCTAGCATTAGACCTGCCCGGAAGAAGACTACTTCCATTAAATCCTTCAAACCGCCTCGCTCCACGGAAGGCCTTCAGAGATTCTTGAGACTGTGTTCTTATTTCGAGGACTTTTTCTCGCATTCCCGACGTTTCTTTCCTCTTACGTGTTTCCTTCGCCAAGGAGCGAATTTCGTATGAAAATGTAATTTTGCGACCTCGTTCAACCAAGTGTAGTTTCTACTGACGTCACAGCGCCATCCTTCGTCGTTTCTTGTGCTGTGAAGTGACAGAGGTTCATACAGAGACAAGCGGCGTCAGCATTCGTGCAACCCGAGTGCAGTGCTTCCATCAGAAGGAGCACATCATTGCGTACTCAAGGCGTACGTTAAGCAATCCAGAACCAAATTACGCTGTCCCTGAGGAAGAATGTTTACCACTCGGGTCGGTTAACAAATCATTGCGTCGCGGTCAGGCTGTCATACACAACCTACGACGCCTCCCAGTTCTCGATTTGAACAAGTTGGCATTGACCTCATGGGTGCTTTTCCACGCTCATCTACGCCTAGCCGTATGTGGCGTAAAGTTTATTCCCACTCTCTCTAAAGTCAACAGCCGGATTGCAGTGTGTGATGATCATGCGCACCACTACTTCCGTGCCATGTTCAACTGCAACTGCAAGCGAAGTGTCCTCCTTCCTGCTGAATCGTGTCATACTGCACCTTGGCCATCCTCGACTCATAAAAAATGACCGCGGGCATCAATTTACGGCCGAAGTTCTCGAGGAACTCATTCGCGCGTGCCTCGAAATTGAGATGTATGAGGCCTCACCATCCGCAGGCTAACGGCCTTCCCAATGCACGAATATGACCCTGGTGACCATACTGCCTATGTCCATCGCATCCAATCATAAGAACTTGGACGTCGTCTTACCGTTGATCACATACGTGTATAAAACTGCACAGCACAAAACCACTGGCTACAGCCTGTGCTTTCTCTTTTACGTTTCGCCCACATGATACATGTTGGATACAACGTTCTCTCTTACCACGATTGTCCTCCTACAGCCGCAGCCCTGTGCCTCGCTCGAGAAGGCGATCGTATCGCTCACTTGCGTCTAATAGTATTGCAAGACCCGTGAAAGGCCCGTTGTCAGAGCAAGCATCGACCGTCAGCTATCACCGGGGGAACACATTCTTATGTGAAAGCCTCCGCGAAACCGTGCCTTTTGCCAAAAACTACTCGCCCACTGCTCCAGGCCATTCGTTATTGCTGACCGCTCGAGCGCTGTCAGCACTCTTAGAGCACACCTCACTGCTAGTGTAAGGCGATTTATAAAGACTTACGCCGGTCTTGTCGCTCGTCTGAGCCCATTCAGCCGACAAAACCTTGAAAGAAGCCCGCGCGGTGTGGTTCGTTTACGAGGGGGGAGACATCGCGTGGCGTATGTGCCACACGCAGAAGGGAGTAGCAGAAGGTGGTAGAAGACTAGTCGGCAGCTATTCCCCGTGTGGGATTTCCTATCTAAGCATTGCGCAAACAAAACGCGACACTGCAACTGTGTTCGTAACAGAACGTATACATTGTAGTTGTTTAAGGCAATGATACTGGAATCGGGCTTTCGGACGCACCACGACCGCGAGGTTCGTGAGTACCTACCTCATTTGTAAGTTCAAAGCTGCTACCTCGGCATTAATGAAAACACGGGTAAACCCACATGCTTCCCGAGTGTCTAGGGCATTGCCATTATGAGGAAGCCATTTCAAACAACTACAATGCGTTCTTTCACGCATAAGTTTTTTTTATATCTGTCATTTTATTTCCATTTTTCTTCCTTCAGTGTTTATATATTTTTTCATTACAAGATATTCGGCCGTTTGTCAATAAATCAGTTTTTTGGGGTTTTTTTTCCTTCTTTTTATTAAATTTTTTATCCTTTTTGTCATTTCTGCTGTGGTGATTGCCATTTTTAGAATGTAAGTGGCTTTATAGTTGCGTTACCTACAGGTAGTAGAATCCCTCGGGGTTGCAAGTGTGCCGCCTTGCTGTTAATTGAGAGGCTACGGGGTCGCCTCGTGTCTCGCCGCAGCCGACCACGTGTTCTGTCCAGGAAGACTTCATAGCGATTCCGTCTACAGAATACGCCTTTGTAGCCGCACTCTCTCCCCTTCCTGTACCCTTAAAAGGAGGGTGCTCTGCAACAGCCTTTTACTCTGATGAAGGCCGGTCCACCGCCGCAACGTCAGTAATTTATATTGTTTTGTTAATCGTGTGAATCTCTTCTTTTGAAAATATTTATTCGGGGCTCAGGGATATCTCTTTCTGAACTATATATATATATATATATATATATATATTATATATATATATATATATTATATATATTAGACACCGGGGTGTATTTCTTAGGCGAGCGCCTTTCTTACAGTATAGTACGTGTCTTATTCTTCAGCGCAGACACCACTTGCACATCCGTGTGCTAACTTAACGGTTGGAACTGAATGTTCTACTAACTTAACATCGCACAGCTGCGCGATCATGCATGATAACGCTGAAATGCCCTATCACGCGTCCTCTAGAGCCGCAGATTAGTTTTAGCAACCACCGACGACGGCGCTCACCCAATCGTCTTGCAATGAATCTGTTTGCTTTGCTGTGCTTATGGTCGCCCGATACCGTTCCGATTCGACGTTGTGGATTTTGCATCTGTCATATCACACTACCACTTATGCGTGTGATTTATTGTGTGCTTTTAAGTCCCAAAACCAGCTATGGCAATGAGAGTCGGCGTAGTGATCTCTGGAAATTTCGACCACCTGGGTTCTGTAACACGTGTGGTTGTGTGTGTGTGTGTGTGTGGTGTGGTGTGTGTGTTGTGGACAGATGGGTGGATGAGTGTGTGTGTGTGTGGTGTGTGTGTGTGTGGTGTGTGTGGTGACGCAAAGCGTGAGCGTCGACGGATGTCTTTAATTGGTGTATGGTGCCATGATAAGTAGTTCTTACCACACTCTCTATAGGGAACGCAGCTCTTGTCAGTATAACGGGCGCTTCCTTCAGCGCAGGGGCAGACAAACACCCTGGTGTGCAAGTCAGCTCTTTCACCCCTGGGCAGACGTGCTCTCTCCTGACGCCATCTGTGCCACAAGTTGACCTCTGTTCATCGTACATGCACGCTGCAGAAACGAAGCAAAACATACAGTTACGATTTCAGATATCCAGAAGCATCAGAACACAACTTTTTTTATTTCACGGCATCAGTATAGCTCACGATAAGTCAATAAGAATAGCTGATCTGTAAGGGAGGAGGGATAATTAGGTTTCACTTGCCTTCTTTATTCTTCACCCACATGGTAGTACGCAAGCACGTTGGTGAGTAGCCTACGATGACTTATCACCAACTAGCCCAGTTTCTCTTCTACTACGATGAAGCCTTTATTCTTACCTATGGCGCCGTTTGTAAAGAGTACATATTAAACGTTCCATGCGTAGAAGGTGCCTGGTCCACTCCCCCTCCGTCCCCCAGCAAATTTACCGCCGAGGTAAAGCAATATCGTTACCGATTCTTCAGGGAAGCCTAAAAGATAGCTGCAGCTAAAGTAGACCCGAGACTTGATCTGCAGCGCTCAGGACAGCTTCGATTCGGGCTTCCCGGTAAAGCGGGAGGTCATATTCGCAGAAATCATGCAAATACATCATTTGAACCGGTCCGTATTTCCACTCCTCCAAACCCTCTCTTAGCCACCCCGAACAAATTCAATAGAGGCGCCTCCAGACCTCGAATTCAGTTACTTTACTGCGCTCCCACTGCTGTGGCCACTGACCTATACGCTCCATGTGCGGCCTCACGCCACACTCTCTCATGTCCATTGCGGCCGCCCAGCTGCGCCGCCTCCGCAGGGACAGCGTTCCACCTCAAGCTGGAGGATTGGGAGGTCATCCTCTTCTCGCACTTGACATCGTATCAGGCCGCGGTGACTCAGGCTGCCGATTCTTACAAAAAGAGGCAGTCCCATGTCGATGCAGCGTTGGAGCACGTTCTTGCCCAGGATTCCGGGAGGGGAAGGGCATCCTTCACACTAACCATGAAAGTTCTCCGTCTGGCAGTTTGCGCAGAGCGTAACCGTGGAAGCTTGAGAGACCACTTGTCAATGAGCAATGTAGACATCGTGAACGTCTGCTCCAGGCATCAAGTCCTGCTGAAAGGCATTATGACCAACATGCCCATACTAAGATTAAAGATTACCGTGAGAGTAACACCACGAGGAATTCAAATTGCTCTACTGCTGATATGCAGGTTGGAGGTGCACACCAAAGTGAGGATAGATAGCTGTATGGTGATTCCGTTTTGCAATAGCGTAAATAGATAGTACTCACAATGGTGCGAAATATAACGGCGACAAAACAGCAGTGGGCAGCCAGCTCGAAAGCACAATCATTAGCATAATGTCCCATTCCATGATTCTAGAAATACACCTGCATCAAAAAGAGGGGAAATACCTTTTTGCGCCTATTCAGTACAGAGCACAGATATTTGAAAAGCACGTTGTTTCAAATTAGTATTTTTACACAGGAGTAAGCGAAACAGCCACAGTTTCGCCAGAAGGGCGAAGAGATGAATGCCAACAATATATGATGTAATATACGAAATAAGACTAGCAGTTTTAGGGACAATATGAATTTTAGTGAACGTGGGCTTATTAAGTAAGCCTCGAGGGGTGCTTAGACTTGACCACAGTCCCACGAAGGCTATGAAAGGCCGCGACATGAGGGTCGAATCGCGGAAGAGTGGTATTGATCAGAAACGGCGCCCGTGAGCAGACAGTGAAAGGTTATTTACGTTCCTTGTTTATGTTGTACGGCCACTATGGTGTGCGTACCAGGCTATCGAATTTTTTTTCCGCCACAGGTGCGGTGGCGCAATGGTAGAGCGTCTGCAGCAGATGCGGTAGGTACCGGGTTCATATCCCACTGCTGGCAGACACCCACCGATTTAAAAAACGGGTGCATCAATTGGCACAACACTAGAGGAACGTGGTGTAGTCGTGAGATCTTGCGAGTCTTCTGCAGCAACTGTTTTTAGCGCTCCTGTTTAGAAATGGTCCATCTCGAATCTCTTATCAGCGGCTGTAGCACTCCTTGCAGCACCACTCGTCGACCCTCCCCCCCCCCCCCCTATAGCACGACGCATATGGCCCTCGCTAAGGAATCGCACCCTTATAAGAAGGGGAGAGATTATATCGTACTGTGGATAGATTTATTTCTCGTTACTTGAAATTGGTTCATAGTCTACGTCGCTATTGCAGTATCCTTTTCTAGACAACCCATGAAGGTCACATCCTGCCGCAGCGTTTCACTTTTTCTGGAGTCGCAGTGCTGTATGCCGAGCGTGGAACGTCGTTCATCGCGAGATTGTCGTGGACTCAGCCACATCCGCCTAATGTACTCCAGTTCAGTGTTTTCCTCCGTAGACCTAGCGACCGTGTTCGGCAGAGTAATGTAGTCAGGGCATGTCCTGCCTTTTTCCAGGGACATTGCGAGCCATCGCGTCTGAAGGGTATGGGCACTCGTGAATCTTGTTTCGGGAGTTCACCACGTTATATTCTATTGCTATTAGATGAACGCAGAACAAATGGACTAGCGGCGCTGCTAAATCTTGTGTTGGGACTGTTACAAAGATCCTCGATCGAGACAGCAACATTACGTACCATTTGTCTTTAGGTGCGGTTGTTTGGAAACTGTCAAGTTCCGTCAATGCCGGTTTCATAAAGTCTGCAGGCGCGAGAGATGACTGATCGCAAACGTCTACGTGCAATCCATCAAATAGCCTCAGCGACACAAGCATGAGTACGCGTTGTTATTCCGTGGCCAAACGAAGGCGATTTCCGGTTTTCCCCCATATCAAGTACCCTGTGGTTCCTACTTCGACATTTGTTCCGATAATGCACAAACCAAGAAAGAAGGTACTCGCAATACATGCGACTTTCCTTATGTGACAGCTGCAATAGATCCAATTCTACTGGCTTCTATTTTGAATTCTTTGTTTCGTGCTTTTGTGTCTTGGTCCCAAAAGAAATGTTCGTGCCATCTTCCGCTTAGAAACAATCCCCGGCCATTGTGCAAAATCACTGACTTATAAACTGCTTCCCTAATGAAGCGGTACCGAGTTGGTTAACTCACATAAGTTCAGGTGCCTATTGAAGCCGTCAAAGCTAGTTAAACAATACAGCTGTCAACGCGATGTCAGAGAAGCCGGAAACACAACGCTGCCATAACAAGCCAAACGAATATCATCGTAAATCAAGACAGTCATCAATGTCAAGCTGTCTGCCGATCATCAGAAAAAACCGGACCTTTCAGCGATGGCTTTCTATGCAACGTTCAAGAAAGGAAACTTATTTTGGAGAACGGCGAACTTCGCGCATTTTCATCCAAGGGATTGAGTTCTCAGATGAATACGGCACTTAAAACTCTTCGTCTTATGATGTCAGTGCGAAAGGCTCCCGCACACGACACATCGACATTAGTTTACGAGCAGGCAACCTGATGCCAATCTGTTGTTCTGTACTTGTTTCCTTCCATAATCTCCCCGCTTACACCCTACGCATGTTTTCTTTTAAAGAAAAGCGGAACTTGTTCTTTTTAACGCATGAAGTATTGTTCTTCTTAGCGAAGTAAAAGCACATTGAGTTAGTTATGTCACCACCAAGACTTTGTTCATCTTCTAAACGTTGCGTTCGATTCATTAAATCTGGCAGTGCATTACTAGCTCACAAGCAGACAACAAAATATGACATGAGTTCAATGATAGGCATGCAATTTATGTACGTACATCATGGAATGCAACAAAAAATGAACTTTGAGGCGATGCCCATTTCTTTATGCTGCAGTACAGAACAAAGGGGCACTGCTCTGGCGTCACCGCGGGCCAACGCTCATGGTGCCGCCAAGATAAGAGAAAATGTTCATCGCGGCTGTGCTGGGCAATCTCACGACTGCTGACCACTCCGCCTGTCCCCGAAAGTTCAAGCAGTCTGCGTTCGCTTTCGACATAGATAAGTGAAATTTGGCGAAGTATGACCGTGCACGAGGACTGTAGGCTCTGTCGGCTTTTTGGCTAGGCTCTTGGAACAGATATGTAGGCTCTTGCCTCTAGTGCAAGGCACCGTAGCCGAGCCCAGTCCGACGGAGGCTCAAGGGAGCTGGTGGATGGAATATAGGCGAGCTCCACCGTTCTGATGTCTTGCCCGCGTCTCGGGATACGTCACATGTCTCAAGAGATAGCGTGCTGCTCGGCCGTTGAGGTCCACGGCCTGGCGACAGGATGAACGGTACGACGTCCCAAAACGGTACATCCGCAAAACTTGTTATTATTCAGGGCATTGCGGAACCTTTCCTCGATTTACTGGAATATTTATCATATTTAAATTATAAAAGAAATTATAAATATTATATTTATAGAAGAAAATTTATAAAATTATATTTATAAAGAAACCATGAGCGTTCGTGCGTTCGTTATTTTCTGTTTTCCACCTTCCCATGCTGGAGCGCAATTGTCGTTACAAACTTATCCAACCTTTATGCTCTTTTCTGCACTGCCTTAAGAGCTTGATTTTCTGAACTACCAACTTTGCTGATGACACATACAATGCTCGCTCATCAGCATTTTTAGTAAATGAAGTAAATTCTCCTGATCGCGTACACAAAGCATCTATAACATTTCACCTTCGCATATCAAATGAACTGACAGAAGTATAAGGCAATTTTAAAGTTATTGCAGTGTCAAGAGTTGCTCTTCTTACATGTTATATATTTTGATACTCAATATGCATACTAGCGTTGCATAAATCGAGGCACCGCTGGTAAATAGAGCCGGAAAAATTGGCGCCTGTATGCTCCTGCTTGAAATTTTTGACGAAGGGTAGTTATTAATGCTACCATGAACATTTTGAGAGCAATGCTTGAGTTCTCACACGTATTTTCTAGCCTGTAGTTTTGTTATTGCAATAATCCATTGCAGGAAATAAGCAGTTGCATTACATGGAGAGGTATTCCATAAATAACGAAATTGAAGTGTTACGAGAGCTCCATAGAATATGTTGACCACCACGAGTCAATTACTATAGCACATTGTGCACAAGTCCGGCAACATCAGAGCCATCCAAGGGAAACTTGGCTTAACGAAAGCATAATACAAAGGCCCCAGAACAAAATCCGTTTCAATGTCGTTTCACACAACTGAGCTTACAACTCCTCTTAAGGCAAGGATTGTGTGAAGTTAGTGAATTCTCACCAGTATTGCGCGTTGGGACTCTGTATTTCTTTCCTCCTGTTGCTTGACTCGGTCATGCGGACTTGATGCTGTCTTAGGTGTGTTTCGCTTGAAAGCGGCATGACACTGATTTTGTTCTTGCGGATTTTGCGTGTAGTTCTCGCAACATGGTCGACCTTTAACGAAAGATGCATTGCAATGATGAACCATAATGCCATTATTTCATTGTTCCGAACCGTATACGAGTTTTTCATAACATTATGCGCGCGTGTCCGCACAGCTGTGCGGTTTGATGTCTAAGTGTGAAATGCTGTTTACGGAAAGGTTGCTCGAAAGACAATAGCTCTTCAAATGTTCGACACTTATGTCATGTAGAAGAAAGAGCGCTTCGTTGAAAGGTGTAGAGGTTTCACCACTGCGTATTTGTTTAGTCGGTCGATGTGCTGAGTGAAAAAGCTCTGACATTTATAAAGGGTCTCTTCAAGTGATGATGAATTGTCAATATTTTGATCACATATCTATCAATCAGGAGATTAAGCGATTATGATTCGTGAATATTTTGAGAGCATGTCTATGAATTTGGTACATTTCTTTCAATTTCTTTCTTTTCACCTCTTGGCGTACAGACCTTAAATGATTCGAAATTCCCCCTATGATTTATATCATGATACATATGTAACAAAAACATAATAAACAGCAACACAGCCTGCGGTGGTAGAATAACCACACCTCGTGGAAACTAGAGCGCTGAAAAGCGCTCCCTCGATGACTGGCAGCTAATGTCCATACTAATGTCGATTCGGCTAGACATCTTCCCGGACAAATACCTGGCCGAGGTAATGACTCCTGCCAAGCTTCCGTTATTTCTTGTTGGCTTGTTTGTTTCTGTCAATACGGGCATGTAAGCACACCTTTGCAGCCGAAAGGTTCTCATAGCTCAGCGTGCTGCTATCGTGCCTTCTGAAGAGAGGGAAATTCAGTCTCTGGAATGGGTTTGTAAATTTTATTATGAAATTACCGATGAAAAGTTTATTTACTTTATTACTGATGTGTCACGGCTCAAATAATTCACGGCATATTAAAACTAAAGGTAAAATCACTGCTAGCGCCGCAATATTAATGCACTGTATGATGTATTATACCATTGCGCATTGTACCGGCGAAAATTAGCCAAGCTTTTGGAAGAAACAAGGAGAGGAAGACACATAAACTTTATTGTAGAACGGATAACGATGCTCGTCCTCATGTTGGCGGCAAGGAAACAAGAAATTCAAAAATTACATTGCAAGGTACACTTATAAAACCCGGTCGGGCGAAGTTGCCAGAGGTGTGACGAGATGATAATACAGGTCCAACGGACGTTGCCCTCTCTTTACTAAGCGCTTTCTTCATAAACTAAACAGCTTGGTAAACCTTATCTGGTACGCTCTACAGCAACCCGGCCCTGTTTAACATATGTGTTGAAGAATTCTTGCACTACGACCACAATCAGTTGCAAAAAAAAAAAATGACGCCGACACTCGGAGATATCCTTCAAACGTCGCATCGTAAATTTTCTTGTTATTTGGTCATCTGATCTCCTTTGTTTCACTTCCGTAATCAGTTAATTCCTGCCTGAAATATTTCGTTTATATGAATTCCTAGGCATTAGATTTCCCGAAGATCTTTTATGGCATCGTCAGATAAAATTCGGATGGAGCATGTAACTCCGATGGCAAGTCGTTGATGAATATGAGGAACAGGAGAGGGCCAAGGACCGATCCTTGGGGTACCCTGGAAAGCAGCTCTGTTGTGGCAGACGACTCGCCACCAATGGAAGTGAACTCAGAGTGAGCCGTCAAAAAGTTTAAACGTGATGATGTGAGTGGGTCGAGATTTAATTTTCAATGCTTATTTGAGACGACGGTGGGCTACGCGGTCGAAGGCTTTTGAGAAGTCGATGAAGATTGCATCAGTCTGGTAGGAGGAATCGAGGTTTAAATGCAGGTCAATGGTCGATTGAGCCGACACTGTTTAACAAGATAAGCCGGGGCGGACACCATGCTGCTTGCTATAAAAAAAAACAGTTATCTTCAAGATGATGGGCACTGTGGGAGAACATGATGTGTTCTAATATTTTACACGATACGCATGTCAGCGATATGGGGCGGTAATTGACGGATCAGAATGGTTGCCTTTTCTGAATACCGGCGTGACTTTCGCCATCTTCCAGTCATCAGAAATTTGGCCTTCTTGGAGCGACTGAGAAAAAATAATATTGCAAAAGTTGCTGGAGACTGATTTTCTACTTTTTACGAATCTGGACGGTATGTTATCGGGTCCTAGAGTACTGGAAGTTTTTAGGTTGTCGATGAGTTTACAAATTCCCTGGGCTGAGATTGTGATGGGTGCCATAACGCTGAAACCTTGACGAGGTAGTACTGGTACATTCCGGGAGGCCTCTAGGTAAACACAGCAGAGAAATAAGAATTCATAACGTTACCTTGCTGAGGTAGCGGGGCGTCAGTGTCATCTTGAAAGACGAGCGAGATGTTGTGAGACTTATTTTTAGGTTTCAGGATTTCCCGATTTTTTTTTTAAGTTTACAGTGGAAAATGTTCTCCACGTCTTTGCGGTGGAACTTTCGTTTTGATTTTAAGAAAGGATCGGTTTATTCACATAAGGATGTTAAATAAATGTTCCACTTTATTGCTGAAGGCGAAGTGCGAGCCCGACGAAACAAAGTACTTTTCTTGCGCGATAGTCTTTTCAATGATTTGAAATACCGTGGTCTGCCCGTATTACCTCGAATGCGTACCATAGGGACGTGTTTATGGATTAGGCTGTGGATTCGCTATTTGAAAATCCAGTCATCGTTGTCGGATCTAGAAGGCGCTGACTGGTGGAAGTGTTCGTAAAATAGTTCTACCTCAGAGTTAATGGCTACAGAGTCCCAGCTTTATTATAGTCTCTAATGCATTCTTACAGGCTGACTTTTTTATGTGGGTACGGATAGGTGAAATCTCATAAGTTTGTGGTCGCTTAGATCAATGGGAAGTGCGACGGCCTTGACAAGAACAGGTTAGAGACAAGAACTAGGTCAAGTATGGTACTGCCTCGAGCGCGCAGATGCACAGTTTGAATCAGGTTGAACTAGAGGGTAAGCTGGAGGAAATCGTTAGCAAGTCTTGACGATGCTGTAAGTTTCGTCCAATCAATATCAGGAACGTTGAAGCCACCGCAAAGTAGGTATTTGGTGTTGGGAAACCGTGAGGTGAGATCTATAAATACCGAGTGAACGTCGTCTGGGAAGGAGTCACAGTTTGGGGGACGGTAACTTGCAATGACGATGACCGTAAAGCTTGTTCTAAGCGACATCTGTACGCATACCATTTCTTGGGTGCTCTTGATGGCAATCTAGCACCGCGTCCCTTACGAGTGCTCCTATCGCACCTATAAATAACGAAGCCGGAGGCGTCACGCAAAAGATCGTGGTTTTCGACATCAGAAGTTAGCTGTGATTCCATGACGATTGATATATCACTGTGAGTATCGCAAAGCAAGCCCTCAATGATGTCTTTTTTGGCAAGAAACTACGAATATTCTAAATAACAGATAAGCGATTATGGTTTGTCTTGGCAGGTGCAGGTAAAGTATCGGAAAAAAGTGGGGACGGGAGGCATGTAGGGAGAAGTAGTGATGGCTAAGGCTGAACTTCGATCACAGCATATGTATCTGTATCTGAATTGTACGAGTATTGCTTGTTTCCTACAAAGAGCTTCTCGAACCTGATTTTGAAAGATAAGCTCCTGTCCTGCTCGTAGTGGTAGAACTTACACCTGGGTAAGTGCACACGTCTGGAATAATTTCTCACCTATAGCAACGGAAGTGTTTCTGGGGTTACTGCTGCAAGATATAAAAGCCGATTTATCATTGATATGCGGGAATTAACAATAACATGGCGGTTTTTGTCATCATGGAAACGGCCCAGTCTATGTGCCCGCTCAATATATTTGGAGTCCAAAGTTGCGTCATGTTTTTCAGAGCAGAAGGAAAGAACCTTAGAGGCTGACTGCACCCAGCTTTCACCATCGGCGTCGGGAAGACTAAAGCAAATCAATTTACAACAGCGCAGGCGATTCTCGGAATCATCGCATTTTGCAGTGAGGATTCTTACTTCTGAAGGACGTTTTAGAATTTTGGAGTCGATCGCCGGGGTTCTCGTCGGGGCTCGGAACTTGCGCTTCCGCATCTTTCTCTAATTTGTGGACACGGGCTATAAGACGGCTAGCCAACTTGTCAGTATTCCACTGAGCTGCTCGTATTAAAATACGTTTCCTTAGTACAGATCATTGCGCTTGCTCGAGAAGTACTATAGCGTCGTGAATAGTCTGGAGAGTAGCAGCGGAGTAGAGGCCGGGGTGAGAGAGACGGGGTTCAGTTCGGTGTCTCGCGATAGCATAAGCAGCAAGCAGACAAAAAAAAACATTTTTGCCAAATGCACCCGGTCCACGCCGTAACAAATCAAACAGGTGGTAAGGGCTCTAGGTGCACGACACTGCGCGTAGGAACCGATCGCTTGTACGGGAGCAATAGGGAAGTGGCAAGTAACTAACCTGCGTTAGAAAGGGCATTCGCATGACGGGCGTTCGGATGGCGACGTGCCCCTAGTGGCCTCCCAACATGGACGGCATTTGTAGGCGCATCACCGCTCCAGCTCACTGTGTTCCACGCAGTCGCCAGAGAAAAAACGGGTTGACGACCATGGACAGCATGAGCGGGAGACCATCACTTTGATCACTGTCACTGGGCGCAATTCCATCGGTTCCTTGTAGTCGCTTCCGTGGAGAGCTTCGGTGTGGTAACCGATGGAAAAAAGCCGTGGCTGCCCAAAGGAGGACATCATGCGTGAGAAAGGACATTCGCATGACTGGGTTTCGGTCGGGATCTTGCCTCATGATCGAACCTGTACGCCTGAATTGATATTGAAATGCAAGACTGCTCCATACTAAAAAAAATCTCCCCATCTCCCCAAAAAAGGTAACCCTGAGTAGTATGAAAAGCAGCCATGAGTGAACTTAAAGTTGTGTAAATCTTTTATTTTCTTCATCACTGTTCACGGTCCTTCCATTCGAGGTTCCCCTGAAGTTCCTCCACCGGGTTGAGCTCGGGCAGGGGCTCGGATTTCGGCGGGTAGCGGTAGCCGTTCGTCACGCTCATCGCGGAGAGTTCGCCTGCCATCAAGGAATCTTCGCACGCAAAGTAAACGGCGTACTCACCGTGATCGTCGTCGGTGGCAAACATCCGCTGGAAAACGGCGATGGCGTTGGCACGGGACTGCTCGTCCTTGACGGCCGAGATCTTGGTCAGATCGTTATCGAACCGTAAGCGGTCGCATAACTCACAGCTCTGCCCGAATGTGTGGTCGAGAAAGTCACGCGCAACCGACCTCGGGTAGCGACCGCTTCCGGCGCTTGGCAGCCGCTCGACAGAGCGGGCTGGCAAAGCGGCCGCGCTTTGGCCGCTTTTTGAACCCGCGTTGCCGCGATGCGATATTCGTTCGTCGAAGCACATTCGATGGTAGACGCTATAGAAGGGCGAGCGCTTTTATTTACTATCTCTTGAACCACAGCGCCACTAGCGGTCTCCACTCAAACTAGAGCACGCGCACTCCGGCGCGTGCTCCGAATACTAACAGGGGCAGGCTACAACAAAGCTGCCGGCAGGGACACGCCTAGTTCATAAGCTGCTTCACATCTAAAAGCGAACTGTCACTTAAGGAAAGGGATGCAAAAAGGCGACTTCCCTGAATGATTTTGATTAGCTCTGATCTTTCCAGTTTTCCTCTATATAAGCTTTGCGTGTTCAATTGTTGTGTTATTTTCCTTTGTGTGACGTCGTATAAAAAAAATTAACAACGAATAAAATCGAATGAACTGCCATAACCCACATAGCACACAAGACCAAGAAGACGTCTTATTGGGGTATTGACGTGTTATTTCGCGTGGTTGACGCCTCAAAGACGTCGCAAGCGGTAGCGATATTAAAGAGACGATGAAGGCGTCTCCGAAACCCCTTACCGAGTCCGAACGTAAACGTTCTGCATGCACGAAAATGCCGCAGTCGCGACTACGTCGTGTTCAGCGGCAATATTCCGTCGGAACGATGCTGTAGCTGATACAGTTGCCGGCGAGTTCGGGTTGCCGTTA
>JABSTT010002498.1:0-29484 GCA_013339685.2 Hyalomma asiaticum | reverse complement strand
TTATTTCGAATAAGATGTTGCCAGATTTCCGGCTGTTTCGGAAATTTCTGTCCTACTATTCGAAAACTATTCTGATAGTATTAGACTTGTATTCGATTCGGTTTCATCACTACTCGATTCGTATTCGATTGGCCTATACAGTAGAACGGAATACGAAATACTATTCCGTCTTGATCCACCCTCATTGGTCAGCTCTGCTTGTCAAGATAGAATTGACCAACCCTTCACCAATCTGAATTGTCTGATTGGTCATTCCTGCCTCGACAAGTAGAACCGACCAATCAGGGAGGACCAATAGGGAATGGTATTCCGTACTCCACTTTACGGTATAGGCACCACGGACACGCATCAACTTGCCAAACAGCGCATTTTGGTGCAGCTTTCTGGTGAGGGCGTCGCTGTACGATAAGCCAAGTAACGCTCTCGCATTAATAGCGTGACATTGCTGACCGGCGTGACGGTGGATGAAACGCTGCCGACAGCAAAGCGTGGCGCAGTTACGTGATCGACCTTCCGCGGGTAAGGAAAGCATAGAAATGGGGCACTATACTGTAGCACGGATTGCGGAACACCATTCCATATTAGTCCTTCCTGACTGGTTAATTCTGCCTCTCAAGGTAGGACTGGCTAATGGGGGACTCGGTAATAGTCAGGGATTGGTGAAGTCTGCCCCAATCCACCAATCCGAGAGGAATGGTGCGGAAAATTATTCCCTCTTCCGCACTACGGTAGAGTGCCCCATGTTCCTTCGTGCACACAGAATATCGGGTTTTGTCGACTAATCTGGCCGGTGAAAATGCAGTGCGATGTCATGACGGACCCACTCCATGCTAAAATACCGCATCACGCCACGGCTCAGTCATGACGTGCTGAAGTGTGGCCGCGACTGCCGTGGCTGTTCGTACAGTCTCTAGCATTATCAGTTTCGATTTTCAACAGTGTCATTTCGTTGTGCCACAGTTCTTTAGGTAATGTACAGTTCTTAAGTGACTTTATCGACGTAGCCCTTCAACGTACTGGCCCTCCATCGTGAGGGTCGCGACAATGATACCAACCCATGCCGTCGCTGCTGCTAGACCGATTTAATGTTACAAAAGCGTTGGTGCCTTAAAGGCACAAATGACGTAAGCTCATGTTGTGACTTGCAGTTACATTAGGAGCACACCTTTTCAGCGTGCTTGTTCTCGCCGTGGTGACTTCGATGGTGCAGGAAGAATCAATTTGCAGCGTTTAAACCCAGATCCGAGAGCTAATACAGGTTCCAAAAAGAGGGCGCTTTAATCGACGATATGCGATGAGGCTGCCTGAAGAGAAAACTGTTAAAATACAGTAATGTGACTTCGTCCATTTGCGACTAATCACCACGCACGATTACTCACCGCGTAAACGTCTGCGCGCCTGACATCTCTCCGAAGGAATCATTCTTTCATCGTGAAACATTGTTTATTAAACCTTACTTGATTCTGCGCGAAAAATGTAGCCATTTATAACGTTTACACTTTATATAAGCACTTTAGGACCAGCAGAACCACGTCAACCGCATTCACTGGTTGAGCGAAGGCAGTGGGCAAGTTCCATGTGGTCCTTCTGCGCTACACTGAATACCCGCAGTTGGGTGAACGCGAAAACATTCTTTTTGTTGTGCGCTGAACGCTACGCTAAAGCGTATTCAACGAAACGCCACCAGGAACGGTGGCATTCAATCGTCCGTTCCGTTGACGGTGCTTCGTAGCATGTCGACGGGGACACGGGAGTTGCCGGGCGTGGCAGGGGCCGGCACGCTCAGCTCATAGTAGTAGTAGACGGTGGCGATGACCGCGTAGTACATAAACAGCAGTGCCACCACGATGACGATGAGGAGCTGTCGCTCTCGCTCTTTCGTGTCACGGTTCTGGGTGATGCGTGGGGAGAGAAAGAATGCATATATAAGCAGGTGCTACGTACACATACCGGGTGTTATCTGAGCGACACGTGAACGGGACAAACACGTCTTGATGGCATAGCAGTTGAAATAAAGAAGCTGAATTTGGCATGAGCGGAGCGTGTGATGAATGGCGAAATAACCGATAATCGTTGAGGGCAACAGACTACGTTCCAAAGCGAAGCAAGTGCGGCAAAAAGCGGAAGAAAGTTAGGCGAACTCAATGAGATCAATATGTCTTGAAGAATAACGTGGCGATTCAGCGGTAGCATTGGACCGGGTTAAATGGAAACACACCGCAGAACCCTTGGCCCTGCATTCCTCCCCCACTATGGCTTTCCTCGTAGTCATAATCACATCGTGTGATTTGGCGCATGAAACCTCAAAAGTTATCGTGCGTATTATGACGTTCTTCGAAAATGTGTGAGTATTCACCGTTTCTTTCACTGAGCATCGGCACAACCATGAGCACTGCTAACAGCTCGCCCCACCCTGTCAATGCCAAGTCTCATGACGCAAGCGCAACTCAGAGGGGCCTCGCAACACCTTGTTCTCTTCTAATGACATCACCAAAAAACTTCGTCGCCTAACGAATCGCCTAATGCAAAAAAAAAAAGAAAAAGAAAAGGTTCAAATGCTTTAGACAATAGTGGAGTTACAGCGTCAAGTTTGAGGGGATTTCTACCACCCGAGCGCCTATACTCCCTTTCACCTTGTCTTTTCCCCTCCCTCGATATTACGCAGAGAGAGGGGAAGAGACAAGAAGCAACACAGCGCACACCATAACCTTGGAGCAATTCCTCAGTGGTGTAGTGGTTACGGTACTCGGCTGCCACCCAAAATACGCGGGTTCGATCCCGGCCGCGGCGGTCGCATTTTCGATGGAGGCGAAAATGCCAGAGGCCCGTGTACTGTGCGTTGTCAGTGCACGTTAAAGAACCCCAGGTGGTCTAAATTTCCGGAGCCCTCCACTACGGCCTTTCTCTCCTCTCTATCTCTTTCACACCCTTTCCCCCACCCCCACAGACGCTTAGCCGTGCTCCCTACATGGGCAGCAGAAATTAGCGTCCTTTCCTAACCGAAACACAATCAATCAATCAATCAATCAATCAATCAAGCTTCTTTATTTCTCCTTGAACGCAATCGCACTTCCACAATGACGCCACGCGTGCCGCCAGGCTCACTAAAAGGACATGGAGGCATGCCACGGCGCCCGCGGAAGCTGCGTCCGCATATCAGCTAATGTCATTTCTACCATATCCTACGTAGTCCAAGCCCAACCAGCGACGTGACTTGCTGAAGGAATAACAGAAAATCTGCAGCTCTATTTTGAAGCAAATTGCAAATTACATTGCGAATTTAGTGCAACGAAGTTAGGCTAACGTCTTCACAGGCACCACCACGACTGCCATGGACGCCGTTTTCTGACTCTTTTCAAAAAGTGTTACAGGGCCCCTTTGAGAAATCATGTGCAGAGGATTCGTACAATGATGTCTTGCTCCTTGACTTGAGCTTCGAGCAAGAGCTCTCGCAGAGTGGGTTCCTTGCGAGCACGAGACGTCTTCGGACGAAGCAGGCCCACGATGCGCAGTGGTGCCATGGAAAGCTGCGAATATGGAGCGTAGTTGAGGAAATGCCGCTAATCGAGACACTGCGGCGATGATAGATGCCACAAGACGCATATAAGAGGACGAAAATGAAATTCTTGCGAAACGGTGCGAATCAAACATCACAGCCATGCAGCTCGCGAAGCTATCGCATATGTCTTAAGTAGGATCAAGCCATTATTATTGCTTGAACTCTGTGGTTGGTAAGTAACTACTCTCACGGTGGAGCTGAAATAACGAGCTGGCGTAATGGTAGTTTCCTATGATGCATAATCGGGCAACTTTCTATTCCAGCGAAGAGTAACGAACGCTGGAGCATATAGTCATCTGTGTATGCTCCCTGTATGCTCCCTGGTATAGCCTTCCTGCGGGAGGCTGTACAGTAACTCTAGTGGGGCACCTTCTCAAGTGTCATATAGTGGCTCTGTCCCTACTGCGCATTGCTCGTGAATGCCGCTCGCTCACGGGGTTCAGGAGTTAAGCCGTTGATCAAACGACCGGTCGGCTCTCATGTGACTACCTAAAATATATTCCAGAGTATTCCTGAAGAAGCAACGAACATCACATTCTGATACTGTACGTCACGAGGACACATCAACGAAGAAAAACGTGGCTGATCCCTCTGTCAAAGGAATCGCTGTAACTCGAAAGTGAAATGTCTCTTCGCATAAGCAGTTGAATGTTTATTGTTACATCGGGGTGAACTTGCCCATTGTTATTGCTGTTTCGCTGGCTACGGCACTGTTTGGCGTGGATGAACCCACGTTCACACATCGCCTCCACAACATCAGGGGCCAGCTCTTTGCGGTAACTGAAGTAGTTTACCTAATAAGTGGGCACAGTATATAGTAAATGCCGCGCGAGAAACGTATATCAATCATGTTTGCTTGTGCCACATTGACCCGTCAGCCTGTTCGCCGTGCTCTGGCGCCTAACGCAGCAGTTTTCTTGTCCCCATCACGCTCGAAAAACAGTCGGCAGGGAAACGGCACCCACGAAGAAAGGCGACCGGGCCCTGCCTCTGCGCTATCGGCGCATAGACGGTCGAAGCTGTACGAACGCGGCTATGCGCGCGGCTCTGCACGCGTGCATCGAGGAGGACTTTGGAACGTGCCTGGAATGGTGCCGCCATCCAGAATAGACGAAGTAGAGCTGCAGTGACTCACTTCGTCTCTGCTAGATGGCGGCACCGTTCCAGGCAATGTGCGCCTGGATGCGCGCATGCTGAGCCGAACGAGACAAGAAGGAATATAATGCGCGTTCGTACTGCATTTTGTGCGGCGTTAGCGCAGCGGTAGCGCACCGGGCACATTTTGTCGTGGCGCGGGTGCTGTGAGCTCGATTCCCAGCGCATGAAGCGAATTTTTTCCTCTGTTGTTTTTACCTGTTTACTGCGTATTATCCGTTATGGCAGTGGCGTATGCTGTCGTGGCGGACCCCTACATAAAACACTTCCGTGTTAAAATGCTTTTCCCCGCTACGCAGAACCCTCGCAGTAAAATTATAACTGCCAACAATCATCGGTCACAAAATTCAGGTCCTTCGGTGAAGATAGTGGAGTTTTATCGACGCATCATCATTCATTCCAGTGCTATCGCTGCGGTTCGCGTAAGTTGCAGAACGTGCTTAACTATTCGCGTCCCGCATCCAGTCTGAGGAGAACATTCGAAAACTCATCCACCCAGATGTGGACTACGGCTAGCGATAACGCCTTGGTAACATTCAGACAGTGAAATTCGATCGCGATGAACAATAATAACAACTATGTGTGTCAGTGCATGGGAACGCCGTGGTATATGTATCTATGATGGCCGCTTATCAGGGTGACGACCACTGCACGAAAATTTCACCTTTCGCAAATACGTGCCTTGCGTCTCTGGGATTTCCGACAACCACAGCCTTACTTTTCCAACTTTGAACAGCAACAAAATTTGTACAACTTATGATAGACAATGAAAGAGGTGGTAGTCAGAAGCGCCGAGCTAGCTGCTACGGCTGCTTTGCAGAATACCGCAAGAATATGCAAGGACACAGGCATAGAGACGACGCAGGAACCACGCTTGAACCGTCTATACTGACGCAACTGTTTCATTTCAGCACGGTAATGAAACAGCTAGGGAAACAGTTGAAGCATTTTACATTATAAGCTGGGGAGAAAAGGGGTGAAACCACCGCCCTCTGTCCCTGTAGATTAAAGAATTTGATGTACTGTAGCTTCAGGCATGTTAGTGTGTAAGGATGGCCAGATGATTGCGGATCGTTTGGTGTCTATTGAGGCCTTGCGCACAGTCACACGCATAGGGCCTAGTAGCCTACTCGTGTCTAAATAAACTACAATTGAAAGTTAACGCTTGTATCTTCTGTGCGTCCGTGTTCTTGTCTATTTTATTGCGCTATTCTGCAATAAAAGAGCTACGTTCATGAAGCAATATTAACGAAATTAACACTGAAGGTTACTTTGAGCCCGTGCTGACACTGTTCGTCATTTTCCCACTCACCTTGCGCAAACGAAGGAAGGGCAGCTCCGATGGCCTCTTGATGTTCGGCCGCCTGCGCTTGCGCCGCTCCGATTCACTCGAAAGGACGGGAGTATTAGGAGTATTACCCGCGTCAGGCACTGGCAAGTCCACGTGCACGAAACCGACATTTGATTTCTTGCCCCGCTTCTTCGACTGCTCCTTGGGCTTGCCGTCCTCTACAGGCAGTACCGCCGGAACCTTTTGGCAGTCCAGTCGTTGGGGTTCGATCTTTTTCTTGTCTGCCTTGAAAACGTTCCCATCCTGGCCGTTAATGAGGGTAACGGCACCGGACCCGGCCATTCGCTTATCATTGGACACATTTATCTTGCCTTTGGAGGATGTCTTTGACTTGTCACTGGAACCAGGCCTTGGCTTGTCACAGAAGAGAGCGTTTTGCTTCTCGGAGGAGACAGTGTTTGGCTTCTCTCTGGACGCACCCTTTGGCTTGGCCGCGCTGTCAACCTTCTTCGAATGCCTTTCTTTCTTATGCTCTGCTGAGGGATCTGCAGGGGCTGCACGTGCTGGAGTGGCCCGGTCCTCTTTTTTGTCCACTGTGATCCCTACACCACCACGACGGAGCATGCACTTGTAACTTTCAGACACAAACCCATTCACATCGATCATAAGCACAGCAAAACGCAAGCATCTGAAAGGCAGGTCACAGATAGACAGATAAAAAAGTGCAATGCTAAATAACGACACCAAGCACGCCTTACGTAATAGTACTTCCGATCACCCCGAGTTCGGATCTTTGCCGCTCGGTTTAGCGATCTGCATTATTTTAAATGGA
The DNA here is from genome assembly GCA_013339685.2 of Hyalomma asiaticum. NCBI lineage: Eukaryota > Metazoa > Arthropoda > Arachnida > Ixodida > Ixodidae > Hyalomma > Hyalomma asiaticum. The sequence continues at coordinate 22,647 of JABSTT010002498.1, read as the reverse complement.
GGAAGTAGCGTTGTCCCAATTCACCCGACATTTGTGTATGTAACGTTATCACTGCTTTGTCTAAACCTTCGATGGTTCTTGTTAGTAATCGTCATTGCTCCTGCTGCGTGTCGATCCATATCTTCAATTAATGAAAGACCGCCGTGCGTAAAGAAATTGCGACAAATAAGGTAAATATCAGAGCTACAAGTATGTCTTTAGAGAGAAGAATGTTTTCGTAAAACACGCTGTGGCACTTCCATTTCCGCACACCGTAAAATATTACACACAAAGATGATTCACGAGAGCGGACAGCATTTAGCGATTCAATTCCATTTACCATCACAACCCCTGAGAACTAGTCCGCGTTCTCCAATGCGATATCGGCAGAATCGTTCGAATGCTCGCCATTTTCGATGGTACACGACATAAGCATTCGCATGATAACAAAGCCGCCAGACGGAGTAAAACAGGGGACGTTTTGGTGCGATGCTATTTGTAGCATGCACTAAAAGGTTGTTTACACTGTTTATTTTTTTCGCCACGTTAGGCAACGTGCGGGGCAATATCAAAGCGTTGCGTTGCGGTTCAGCGAAAATGTAATAAACTGCCAATGCCGTCAGCAAGGTGTTGAGACGCGAGTATGCATGGTAGACAGAAGCAACCGGACGGCGTGAGTCCAAACCATCAACTGGTTTCTTTATTCTCTTCTCTTTCCTCTCCTCGCCCTTCCCTTCCAAGTGAAGTGAGGGAGCTGAGTTAGTGAGGAAAGCTCCGGTTCTCGGCCTAGTCCGTTCGCACTCCTCCCTTAACAGCACTCCTCCCTTAAAGAATTGCCGAGCGGAGTTAGAGGTCGAGACGAGTAGGTGCTCTTCACCGCCGTCCATTGTGCCTAAGCGGGGTAGGAACCTCGGTAGCTTGGGCTGGCGTTGCTGCTGGGGTTCTGGAGAGGACTTTCTTTTGTGGGGACACCAGTGCGCCTTCGCTGTCAATGCTTCCTGTCTGGATGCGGTCCAGCCATACGAACTTCTCACGACCGCACCTATTGATGGTGAAATGTTTATCCCCGTGGCGAAGGACCTTAAACGGCCCATCGTAGGGTGGCTGAGAAGGTCGCTGAACCCCGTCGTGTCACATATTCATGTATGACACGGTGGGAGCTGCAGGTCGACGTGAACCACATGCGAATCTGAGGCAGGGGAGGTACCACGCGAGGTTTCCTCATGACATCGCGTAAGCGGAGGGCGTAGTTGCTGGAAGCTAATGGATGCCTCCTCTGAGCCACGCGTAAAGAACTCTCAGGCAGCCTGGGTATCTTGCCATAGACTAACTCAGCGGCGCTGCAGCCAATGAACTCTTTTATTATGGACCTTATGCTCAAAACGACGAGCGAAATGGCCTCCACCCTATTATGTTCATCTGTTGCTGTGAGTGCGGCTTTGAGCTAACAGTGAAAGCGCTCCACCATGACATTGCTCGACGGGTGGTGCACCGTTGTACGTTTTCGCGATGTTCCCATGAGCCGACCGATAGAAGTGAATAGGGCGGATCCGAACTGTCAGCCACGGTCCGTTGTGATCGTGGGCGGCACCCCGAAGCAGGCTAGCCAGTGGTACGAGAAGCACTTGCAACCGTATTGGCTGTCATGTCCGCGATATGGATGGCCTCCACCCAGCAGGCGAATGTGTACACGCAGGTCAGCAGGTAAATCTGACCGTAGGCAGGGTGGCTTTGTGCCGACGATGTCCTGGTGGACATGAACAAAGCGAAAGTCCGGCATTGACAGTGTTCCCAGTGCTGTCGAGGTGTGACGTTGTGTCTTGGAGCGCTGGTAAGCTATACATTTACATGCGCAGCGTCGGACGTCCCTATTAACGCACGGCCAGACAAATCTTGCCACCGCCAGTCTTTCAGTGGCTATAATTCCTGGATGAGAGAGTCTGTGCAAGAACTGGAACACGTGATGACGGAGCCTCGCCGCTGCAAACGGGCAAACTCTGCCGACCGTTGTGTCACTGCACATCTTGTCCTGGGATCCGGAGATGGGGAACCACTCCAGATTGAGGGTAGTGGTCGGAGTCAACGGGTGCTTTAGCTCCTCGTCTTCGCGTTGAGCTGCCACCACGACGAAAAAATCAAACTACGGTGTAGACACGATAGCGCTGATAGGATTCTGGTAGAGGGCGTCCACTACCTCGTTGTAGCCGCCTTTGACGTGGCGGACGTGTGTCCCGAACTCTGATATATAACGCATTTGCCGCAATTCCCGTGGCGTGTGCGCTCCACCATCCCAGCTTAGCAAGCGACGTGCGTAGGTGGGCTGCATATGGTTGGTGAGGTCGAAAAGCTCTACACCTGAAATGCGAAAATTTTGGATGGTAGCATACACCGCCAGCAGTTCTCTCCCGAAGGTACTATAGAGCCGCTCGGCTGGGGTTAATTTCATAGAGGAGAACTAATTCGAGCGATGACTCCACCAGAGAGCGGTTGTAAGACAGCTTCAACGGCTATATTGGAGGCATCCACCATTACACACAGCGGGACGCTTGGCGTGGGGTATTCAAGGAGTGCGGCGTTCGCAAATGCGTCCTTGACCTTGCCGAAGGCTTCCATTGGTTCTTGAGATCAGGAGAGGGTGTCTGAGAAGTTTCGTAAAGTGGCAGCTGGGGATGAAACGATGGTAGAAGTTTACCAAACACAGAAGTTCTCCAAGCTGGTGTTTGTCGTCGGCTGCGGCAATCCTTGAACGTCTTCACCTTTGGTAGGCTGAGGTCGAACTCCCGTGGTAAAGATGACGTGTCCGAGGAATGACATAGCTGTGGCGCACCAACATTGCATTTCGACATGTTCACGACCCTCCCATGCTCCACTTAGTGCAGGTGATTCATGAGCTCTTCCGCAGTGCTAGCTGCTTTAGACTAGCAAGTAATCAAGACAGCCATGGCAGTACCAGAGGCCGCATACGGCACCGTCCATGAACCGCTCGAATTTCCAATCGGCGTTTCGTAGGCCGAACGGCATTTGAAGAAATTCTATAAGTCCGAAGGGTGTAGCGATGGCGGTCTTTAGGACATCCTCGGAGCAATGGACTCCGCGATGTTCCACGGCGGAGCTTCCGCTTCCACTAAATCCGCGAGTTCGGCGAGCTGAAAAAGGTCTTTTTTTTTCGGCAGCCGAGGCGACGACCATACGGATTTTGATGGGAAATCGGTACAGGGAAAGTTCGTGAAGCAGTCTGCTATCAGCGTGTGTGGAGACAGCGTCGGCCGCACGCAGTAGCTGTCTCATTTGGCGCTATAATTCACTGGTCACCGAGCGCGGCGGCGCTTAGTAGCTGTTGCAGTCGCTCAGGCTCTGACGGCGTGAGACGGCTGATGAGCAGATGCCTGAGTCTTGTGTTTGCGTTCTCTGCCGGTGGAGCCACCAGTAGACCTCGTATTTCGCTCGCCGTTGTCGGTTGGCGACCATGCGGTGATACTTTGTTAGGTCAGCCGTAATTCTATGAACGGCGAGCTGATAAACCATGAAAAACGAGAAAATCTACGATGAACCACGACACTTTCAGGGTGCCAATATTTAGATTCTGGTGATTCTGGTTCAACAGTATAACATCTTACGGGGTCCTGGAGCACCCCTCGCGCTTGGCTTTGAAAACGGCTGAGTGTGCTATAGAAAGTATTTCATAAATTCAAAGCCGAAAGCATTTTTCAAACAGATTTTCTGGGAACGAAGATATTGCGACCAAAAAATCTCCGTTTCCCGTTATGTCTCAACTCTGAGGAATAGAGCCCATAGAGTTCTTGCGGGCGGCGTCGAAGGAGGTGCCCCGCCCTCTGCTTTACGTCATCAGGCTTCAGCGACATATCAGATTGGCTGATACGAAGCGCAACTTGGCGCGACGGCCGGGGGCTGTTGGTAGCACATATCTGTGGCTGCCTGTTCGCTCCGCGCCTTGTCTCGGTCGCGTGTCCTCGCGATCACTTCGTGTTTATTACGATAGCGATTATATGGACAATCTCGATGGGTTTTTGCCGTCGACATGCCCCTTACACAGTCCAAACTGATAACCCCCCACGCATCGTACGTTCCACCTGGGGCTAAGAGCACGCGATTGTATATACGTGTACCTATGTGCACCTATGTGTACCGTGCGTACCTGTGAATAGTTCAAATAAATGCGTCTAACCCCGAGATGGTGAAATGGTTCAGCGATTTCCAAATAAATGCTGTCAAAACCTTCATGGAGAAGAGGGAACTTTCTTCATGGAGGCTTGCTGTGTCATTACACGTTGATACACTTAATGAAGTGCTCCGGAAATTTAGACCCCTTGTGTTCTTCGGCGCGCACTAACAACGCACTGCACTACACGGGAGTCCAGCAACTCGCCTTCATCGAAGCGCGACCGCGGTAACCAAATTTTGAAAAGTTGATTTCACTGTAGGTTAAACAACGTGTGCAGGGAAGGCGATGGGGCGATAATGGTTCCACATAGTCGTCAAATGTTAGTAACAGTTGGGATGATCAAAAATAACGTGTTGTATTCCAGTAACGCTTGGTTATCTTTGGAGTGTATTTGGTCCCTATGATCGACTACGTATCAATTAAGTAATTTCAGTTGATTGCCTTTTTGTGCTAATTAAGCAGTTCAGAGTAAACGGTGCACTTTCTTGTGGACAGAAGCTGACCGAAGCGACTAGGAAGGTCATCGCACAGTTAGTCGGATGATGTAGTAGTCGAAACGAAACATTCTACGTCGTATTTGTATACCGGGCCAGCAGCAGCTATATACGCCAAACATTATGCAGCCAGACAAAAGAGGCGTTATCGTTAAAGGTGTCCCCACCACTCACTTTCTGCGGCATCCGGTGCCGGCGTTTTGATCCCAGTTGGAGCCTGCGCCTCAACACTGGGCGGCCAAGGACTCGCGCGGGAACTGGGCGTCGTGCAGCGGGACGGTCCGAGTGCGTCATCTGGTGAGTTCAATCCACTCACGAAGCTGGAAAATTCCTCGGACATCCCTCCGCGGCACCAGTTGAAGGTCTCCTTGAGTGCTCTGAGGGGATGTTGTTGTTGCTGTGGCCACTATGAGACGGGGCGCTGTGGCTACGGCGCTCTGCTTCTTCGTCGGCTTCGTTTACGCCCAAAACGAACTCCTTACGCGCAAGCAGTACTTCGTTCTGCACTCTCACCATGAGCTAGATTTCTTAACTGTTTATCATCCTTGGTAATTTTTTGTCATTTCTCTTAATTACAGCCCTGCAACGCGATTTTTTTTTACAATCCTGCGCAAGTTTTTTTATTATAATTACGATTTCAACCTTTGTTTGCTGCCCACTCCTGACTTTCTGAAACCTCTCTGGGTGAAGTGGTACAGCACTGATTGTGCGCGGAGGAATGGAGAAACCATAAGGCCCCGCGGACTGCCAGCCGTGCTCCCGACTCTACTACGAGTTACTCTGGCACAGCGTTGAAAACTCATTGATGCTGGCGGACAACAGCTCATCTGAAAATCTATAAGGCGCCTGGTAAAAGAAAACAGAATGACGTAAGCGAAACCCCAACACACATAACCGATGTTCTCTCTTCTCCAGTGACCGGTTCTCAACAGATATGGAGTCAGTTCTCTACAACTTACCTGTGTCATGTCTTTGGCATGCGTACGCGTAATAAGAGGGAGTACATAAGAATTGAGTACCGTTATGTACTAAGAAATCTAAAGCGTGCTTGAGCTTCGTAAACAGGCCGCAGGTGCTGTTAGCATGCGTTAAAAAACATTATCACTTCACTAATACTCTCTTCAACAACTTCGACCTCACACTCAAGCGCTACGTATGTATACATATGTTTTTTTTAAATAGCGCAGCGCGAGCCAAGCGAAGCAAACATATAAGATTTTACGTTCGCATAAGAGGTCGTACGGCGCGATGCGCATGAGAGTCGGTACACCCTACATAACTGAAACGGGTGCGCTTGGAAAACGCAAATGTTTTGCCGTTGTGTCTGTGCAAACATGCAAGCAGAGAGTGCTGGGATCAAGTCTGGGAAAAGGGTATAGACAGGCTGCAAGCATGTAGTGAACAGAGGCGTGCTTTTTGTCTTAGCAGCAATCGTTCTTTAATTCTGTCACTCGAAATGAAACCTTAGCATGCGAATGCTGTCAACGTTGGAGTGGATTAGCGGCTGTGCTGTAATAAATAGGCCATTAACACTACCAAATGTGAAGATGGCTAAGGTTATAAATAAACGTGTGCCTGGCAGTAGCTGCTCGACGAAGAAGTTGACGAGGATCATCAGTTCTTGGCCTATCCCCCTCAGTGGGTGAGCGCCATAAAAGAGGATCATCATCATCATCATCATCATCATCATCATCATCATCATCATCCTTCAGTATTATTACTGCCACAAGCAATGAAGCAAAAGTGGCAGCATAGACTATGGTTCGATTAAGGAAAGAACCTTAAATTCTGCAGCCCATGCCGAGAGCAAGCTAAGCGTCCGTGATGGGGGTAGGGGAAAGGGACATAAAGAGACAGAAAGGAGAAAAGGCCGTAGTGGAGGGCTCCGGAAATTTTGACCACCTGAGGTTCCTTAACGTGCACATAGCATAGACCATTCCGCTGGTGTGATTACGTGCCAGTGCAGAGGGAGAAGAAGATCCTTGCGCATCCTCGTGCGTGTCGCACAGGCTTATGCTTTTCGTCTATGAGCACAATCTTGGTGTAGCGAGACGAATGAGTTCTGTCAAATAACCGCCATACGTGCCACTCTTCGATAGATTTACCGTTCTAATGCAGTGATTCGTGGCTGAGACAAATACTGCACGGCGGGAAGACGCAGCATGGCCGACTGTGCACCAGAGGGTTCCACACGAAGGAACATGAGATCAGCATTGGCTTTTCCCACCGTGCCTTGCACCCGGACAGATGAGACCCGCGTGTGTCAACTATTCCGGCACCTTTCAGAATACAACCGTGTACTGTGGCACCTGGGAGTCCAACTGAGAGAGCTCGACGTTGCGGACATCGGGAACTTGCAGCTTGTGAGTATCCACGAGGTCCACTGCGCGTCACCGGGCGATAGACGTCTCGCCGAACTTCAGCTGATCGCTGGGGACCTTTTAGACTTACTTCTGAACTCGCACAAATGCATAGCAGGAATAGAGATCAATTGTTTCATCGCGAGCAACGTTTCTTTGCTCAAGGCCGTGAGGAATTCGCCGTCTCTAAGAAGAGTGAGAGTGCACGGAGAACTAATTTTCCAGGAGAGGCTTCTCGAAAATATGTGCAATACGATGCGCTCGCTGAGCAAGATCGAGCACCTGGAACTCTGTACGCCGTCCGCGTATCCTCTAAATTATATTTTGTTTTCAGTCGTAGGCCTACTGCGACCTGGAGCTAGGCTGACGTCACTCGACGTGGCCCAAGTGCAGGTCAACAATATGTACACGAAGATGTTGATAGATGCGCTGTTCCAGAACGCCACAATAACTAACCTCGCAGTCGGAACCTGCATCTTCTCATCAGGTACTCAGGGATCAGCCCACAAATTTGCGGAGTACTTGGCCAAGGAAAACCCGACGCTCAGGAAGCTTACTATGAGAGCCCATCATTCTGTGGACAGAGAAGGCTTGAAACTCGTAGTGCGAGCCATACCGCACGCGTCGGTGCTGGAGGAGCTCGTCGCAGACTTGAGGCTGATGGAACCCGAAGAGATGGCCTTTTTCGCCGAAGCGATCGAACGAAGCCATAGTGTGCGAAGCCTTACCGTGCGTCGTTCTAACTGTTGCGAGCGATTCATGACGGCGTACTTGGACCAACTCATGCTTCGCAGAAGTCGCACGTCAGCGATGCTGCCTTGGCTTTCAGCTTTGTCCCAGAACAGCATGCTCTCTGATTTAGCAATTGACTTACAGGGATTCGGAGTAAGCGAGTGCTGCGACTTCTTCTGCGCTGTGGCAGCGAGCAATACGCTACAACGTGTCATTGTTCGTAACATCACCGTGGAAAAAGACCTGCGGGAAATATTTAGTAAGGCCGACATATCTCGTCTTTCACGGAAAGTGGTCATCGATGACCTCCACGTGCGGCCCCTAAACATTCCCGCCCTGCCAGAGTGCGTGCTTGTGACGACGGTGACTCTGAGCTACAATCACATTGAAACAGTGGATGAACTCAGGTCAGCACTCGGTATTCTCATAAACTGCCCTCATGTAACCTCCCTTGGCGTTCACACCCTGTCGGACATGTATGACGACAACGTGCATAAGGACATCGCTGCATACATAAGAACGGCGTCAAGACTGAAAATATTCGATCTACGTCTTCCCGTAGGGTTCCACATATATGCCACCCATCCGAGGTCGGAAAGTCCTTTAATCAAGGCACTGGCGTCAAATACGAATCTGCAAAAGATCTCACTGCGCATGTCGCTCAGCAGGAAAGATAGTCAGACTCTCGCACTTGCTGCTCTGCGCATCCCGACGCTCAGCGAACTCTCCCTGGTCAGCTGCGGCTACGGTTTCAGCGAGAGCTTCATACCGTGGTTTGTCCATGGTATGACGAGCAACTTTAACTTGCTCCACGTCGAACTTCCAGACTGCGGAGGGTATGACGCAGAAAAGATTATCGTGCAGGACGTCACCAGGCGGAACCGCAGTCTTGTCTCTCGAGCGGCGCGCTTCGTGATGGGTGAGCGCGACCCATTTTGTGCTTGCGCACTGGAACCAGTCCACGGACATCCGCAGCTCATCGATCTGGTCGAAGCAAAGACGGGTGTCGATACTGCCGAGGCCATCGCGATGATCAAACGCGCATTGGCCAGTATCCAGGGTCTCGACGAATACATGAGGCTCAGCGGCGTCGTTAAGCACAATGTCCAGTGCCTCGGTCGGCGGGACGGTGGGACTCAGTTAGTAGACCTGAATGAGTACTGCTGGTTGCACATCAGAAACTACCTCACCTTAGAGGACGTGGTGGAAACTTAAAAATGATTTGCAGCGCGAACAAAGTAGCATGTTCCACTGTCTGGCCGTCGAGTTTGTTTTCTATTTTTCGGCATTCCTTGAATCGCCTTTTGATGGGGCTGGTATCAACCGCTCCTCTTGTAAAAGCACTTAATAAATGTCTTTACGGGTTATGAACATCTCCGACGTTGCAGAAAGTATTTCAGTATCAGTATTGCGGTATCTGGTCTTCCGGAATACCTTCTTGGTCTTTTTTAAAAAGTATCTCTTTAATATCCCGCTACGTCAATTACAAATGTATCTCAGTATCTGCATTTTAGGCTTCCAAACCGTGTACTTCGATATCTGTATTCCGGAATACTTTTTCGGGTATCTCTGCCCAGGCAGTTATCGGTAAGATGCAGCTGTTATACACTTTCCTATTCAGGGACAATGGTAAGTTACCATTCATTATCAAAGATTGCTTGCCGAATGCACTCCACCCCATTCTTCTCCTCCTAATTATCTCATCCTCAGGGTTCGGATCAGGGTCACTACCTGGCCTAAGTATACATATTCTCTTATCATTTCCAATGCCTCGCCACCTATCTCAAACCGCTGTGCTCGCCTAAGGCTATTGAACATTATTTTAGTTTTCAGCATAATTTTTTTTCAAGCCCACCATTCTGCTTTGCCTGTTTAGGTCAGTAATCATGCTTTGCAATTCACCTCCCGAGTTACTCGGCAACGCAATGTCCTCATAAAATCTGAGGTTACTTAGGTATTCACCATTAAGCGCTACACCCACCTCCTCCCAATGCATTGTTCTAAATGCCTCTTATAAACATGCTGTGAATAACATTGGAGGAAGTGTGTCCCCTTGTGTGACGCCGTTTCTTCTAGGTATTTTACTGATATATGACTATGGTGACTGTGGAGCCGTGGAGCCGTTGTAGATGTATTCCCGTGGTCTTACGTAGTGCTCGTCTACGCCTTCGTTCCGCAATGCCTGCATGTCTGCTGAGGTATCGACAGAGTCAAATGCTTTCTCGTTATCTATGAAGGCCATATATAAGGGTTGGCTATCCTCAACGCATTTCTCTATCATCTGATTGATAGTGTGAACATGGTATACTGTTGAATAGTCTTTACGAAACCCTGCTTGTTCTTTAGGCTGACTGAAATGTAACGTGGCATGAATTCTGTTAGCGATTACCTTGGTAAATACCTTGCAGACGACTGACAGTAAGCTAATCGGCCTGTAATTTTAAAAGCCCTTGTGTCGCCTTTCTTATGGATTAGAATGATGTGCCCGCATTCCTCGAAGGTTCAGGTATATGCTCGCATTCATTACGCATTGCGTATGCAGGCTTGCGAGCTTTTCTAGTATAATCTGCCCACCATCTTTTATGAGATCTGTTGTTTTGTGATCCTCACTAGGTGCCTATTCCGCTTACATCTCTTTCAAAGGTTTATTACTTCCTCTGTAATTACTGGTGGAATGTCAACCTCTTCTGAACTACTTCCTCGTTCATTATTATCCTGGTTATATCATAGCTACTGTATAGATCTCTGGCCGCGCCTCCCTATTTAAAAAAAAAGAAACATAGAGGAGCTGCTGTGTATGCAGAACTCCTCGCTACTGTAACTATCTCATCCTTATTCGTGATGACATCGCCTTTCTTGCCTCTAAGCGTATACGTCTGATTTTCGCCTATGCCTAGACGGCCCCTTCACCGCTTTCAGGCTGCCTCCATTCTTTAGAGCATGCTCATTCCTCTCCATATTACCCTTTCGTATACCGGCTGTCTTACGCTTCTATTGATTAACTTCGAAAGTTCCGCTAGCTCTATTCTCTCATTGCATAAGATACATCATGCCTTGCCGTTTTCTAATCAACACCTACGTTGTAAAAAGAAAATTTCGCGGAATTAATCTATCTTCAACCTTGCTCAGGATTCTAAGGGACATATTTACGAGCTTAACTCGCCGCGGTATTTTCGTGGTTACAGTGTGGGAATGCGCATGCAAAGGTAGGCGGGTTCGCTCCCGACCGCGGCGATGGCATTTTCGACTATGTGCGTTCCCAGTGCACGTTGAAGGGTCCCTGAAACGTTTTTTTGACATTGCGTCACTGATTAGGCAACACAATTGCGAAATCATTCACACCATAAATAAAGCGAAGCACAATGCGCTAAGGCAGATAAGGGCTTATTTCTGTCGCCTTCCTCCTTACCACTGCTGTTCCTCCTCAACTCGATCTGCTGCGGAGTGCGCGCTAGCGACGACAGCGCCTCCCGCGTCAGCCGCTCTGCCGAGCCTCCCGTAGTGACATAGCGCCCCGATATCCTCACTGAGGTCGCCCGCCTCGGCAGTGCTAACCTCTGTAATAGAGCGCCGGCGCCTCGTGTGACGCCGCCAGATGCCGCGATGATACCGTTGGCTGAAACGAAGGAGTACGTTGTAGAAGCACGTTGTTCGCAGCTAGGTTTTGAAAATTACGTGCACGTCACTTGGGTCGGGGCAAATCAGCGACCTCTCATTCAATCGCTCGATGACGGGGGCGTTTGAAAACGCTTTTTGGCGAGCCGCTGCGACCTTTTGCGATACGCGTGTTCAAAACCTTATTGTAAATTACACACTTTACGCACAGCGCTAAAATCTGTCCTGTAATGGTCCTAGTGACCCGCTCTACCGGATCACCATGTTTGCACAAAATCGTCAAAACCGTTTCAGGGTCCCTTTAAAGAACCCCAGGAGGTCAAAATTTCCGGAGCACTCCACCAAGGCGTCCCTGCCGTCCCCATTCCTTGTTTCCTCTACATCCGCGGACGCTGTGCCGTGCTTCCGACAAGGGCTGCAGGAAGTAACGTTTTTCTTTTCTTTTCTTTTCTTTTAACGCGATAACGCTAGAGCTCGTTCCGCAGAAATACCGCCGTCGGTGTCGGCGTCTCCACGCGTCTCTTGTGAGCGAAAAATCGGCCGTGAGCGAAAAATAACACCTCCTAAAATGGACAACTATGTCCATCTAGCGTAAGACATATCAAGCAATGTCTCGACTACCATGGCCTCCGAGACGGCGAGCGCACCCGCCATCTCGGAGGCCATGCGACTACAGCAGAGCCTATATGCGGTCTCGTCGGATGCTCTGCATCCACTTTTTTTTTTAGCATTTCATTCTCACGACACCATTAAAGAACTGAAGTGCTGCAATTGCCATTTCACCGACCATAAGGCGATGCTTGTTGCGGTTGGCCGGAAGAGGTCTCCAGAAGAACAAATCGAACAGCTGCCAGATAGTTAACGCACGAAGGACGAGAGAATGTGACTATTCACGAATGAAAGTGTCACGCCTACGCGCAGTTCATAATACAGGACCATGTGACTACATCATTGTACAAAATTTTCATGAAGTTGATATAAAAGTGTTGTTAAATAGATCGAAAACCTCAACCATTACCATAGATACGCCGCGCGCGCGTGTGTGTGTCAGTGCTTGTGTGTGTGTGTGTAACAACACAGATTAATGAGTATGCACTGAGTGGTTGAAGTGCACACTAGGGGCCGGATTTCGCTATCGTGTTCAACTCTTAAAGGCAAAGCTTAAGGGTCCCCCATTTTTCCTTTTTAACCGGGCTCCAACTTCACTGTCGCTCTGCTACTGGCTCTGCGGAGGACTAGAGTTTCTTTTCCTTTTTATGTCGTCGCTGTGGATCTAAATTGGCAGGGTGGAAGCCACCTACTGCTCGAAGCACAATTGATCGCTTGCTGTGAATAAAGTAATTTTGGAGTGTCGCATGTACCATGCCCATCCATGGGGTTCAACGAACCGCTCATACGAAAGCATTAGCCGTGCCATGTTTACGTGAATGTATATGTGGGAGCTGGCTAAAATAAAAGCATAAACTGGGCACAATTAAATCCCTCTTTATAACGACGTATCAAACCGACAGATTCGCCGTTGTGCCAGATGTGCTGACAAAAAAAGAACTAAAATAAGAAAGGATACATAAGAACGACGATGTTTCGATACAAGACTGCAACAATGTTACAGAGAAGGACCCAACGCAGAGCAAGGAATAGAATGAAAAAAAAAAAGCCCCGATCGCTCAGTACAGCTGCGTACGAGCACAAAAGCAAAAGATCGCAAGCAACCAACGCTCATGCATAAAGAGTTCCCAGAGGAGATTCTGCGTGGAGTTCACGTGCGCCCCCTAAGACTTCATAATGCAGCTGCGTGTTTTGAAGAAGTTGTTCCTTCATCCGTGCTTTTGAGGAAAGCCACTTTCGTGAAGGTTCCTGTCTTTTGACCCTCTGACGCCCTTTCTGGATCGTGGCTTCTGCGTGCAGGATCCTTTCGTGCACGCTACATTATAACGCTGTCCACACACTTAAGAGAAGCCCCTGTGGCTGGCTAAGTATCTATCTATCTATCTATCTATCTATCTATCTATCTATCTATCTATCTATCTATCTATCTATCTATCTACCTAATGCGGACACACACCGTAAAGGTCAGTGAAATATATGTAACGTACCTCCCACTCTGAAAAACTTAATTAGCCGTAACGCTCATCGCTGACTGAACGGCACCGGTTGCCCTAGCCTTCATGGCATTGCACAAAATTTTGGGATCCCCTCCAGAATCCTCCTCCTGGGGGTGTGTAGGGAAATCACTGCGATATTGTAACCCTAGCAGTCCCTCTGCGGATTACGCATGCATTTAAATAACAGGTACTTTGAGAACACGGATACACAAAGCGTACGCACCCTTTAATTTGCGTTTGCTGCCCTGCGCATCCTTCATACGCTCTGGGTGACTTTCTTTGCATGCGCATTCATGTGTCATACCACAGCAAAAGACTCTGGCACGACCAGGCGTACTTATGTTAAAGAGAGCCCGTTTCTGCTCGTGTCGAATTCGCTTTACTCGACGAAACAATTGCTAACAACAATGCGTCTTCTGAATCACATGAGTACATTCCAGGTTGCCTCCACCGCCGCTTTGATGGCGTCGAGCATCTTCTCGTTTTCTTCAATTCTCTGCAGGGCAGCGTTGATCTCGGACACGATCTCCATGACAACTTTCCTTTTGTCATCGAAGCACCTGCTCACAGCCTTCACAAATTCATCCAGCGCCTCTGACATCTTGTAGGCAGGCAAGAAAGAAATCAAGGGTTAAAGGCCACTCACAAAATAAGCATTCAGTGTCACATAAACAGGCGCCTATGTGCAGACGCCGTAATACTGTAAGTCGTTATACTATTTGTGCACACTTGACCGTAGCATTATATATTAGGTAGGCATTCTACAACAGCAAATGATATGGTTGGAGTGAATGAAGATAAATGTAGCGCAATTCAGACCTTGTCACCGGCAGTTTCTTGTATTGTGGAAAAGTATTGCTCTTCCACAACTTTCTGTTCTTGCAGCATGCTGAAAATTTTCCTGATTTCTTCGCAGATGCTCTGCAAGTTGTCGCACGGCTCGTTGCCTCCACTGGGTTGTTCACGGGCGTGGACGTCCTAGTTAGACAAAAACGAAGAGAAGAAACATGAGAGGAATGCGCAAATAGTATTAGGCTTGTTGACACACGGTACCTCAACTAGCGAAGCCGCGGCGTGAGCTCCAGCTCCAGCGTCGTAGAAAAGCCCTTCCCCTTGACTTTCTTCTTGTGGGCGCTCGCATCGCTCAGTGTCACTCGTTTGACTCATTTTGTTAAAGTAGACGGTGATTCACTAACTACCGAATCCAGTTATTGCTGCAAACTGTCCAACAAACCAGCGCAATGCGGTCGTACAAAGCTTGCTCGCTGTGCCAATGGCTCCCAAGCAACTGCAAGCTGCCGTCTGCTACCTCAGGCGTCGTTCCGGCATGGCGAAAACATTCCGAATCGTTGTCGTGCTTTATGTGTGAGTCTTAAGAATTATGCCTGTAAAATAAATGACAGGACAAAAGGATATGTTTCAACAAATTTAGGTACCGTGCCTCGACGCGCGCGCCACCGCTCAGAGTGAACGGATCTGCGTCGTCTGCTACCAACGCTGTCTGCTACACCTGTCGCCATTGCGCCCACTCGTGAAGACGCGCAGTTGGAACGCGAGCATTTGAAATCAGTTTGCGTGCGAGTAAAGAAGTTTTGCGCTGCGATACCCGTATCAAACGTAATGTCATTCACAGAAGTCGGCGTATATTGTTCTTCAGGTATGCATCGGAACCACTAATCGGGTGTTTTGTGCCTAGCGGTGTCGCAGAACGTAATCATCAACGTCGGCGCGGCTTCTCGACCGCTATAGCCGCATCATGCACTGCTTAGTACACAGGTGCATTCGGTAGCTACATTATTCAAGCAACTTATGCCTTCAAAATACTGGTCCTGGCAAAGCAATGCACGGAGAAGCTATTTTCGTGTTCGACTAGTACGGAAAATCAATGAAATAATGTGCGGACCTTTAGAACTACTATCAGTTTGTGTACCAGCATTTATTAAATGCGAAACATTCAATAAATGCTGGTACAGACAGTAATATCACAGAAACGGAAATTATCACAAGTGATGTGCGCGGTTTTGACGTTGTTTTTGTGTACGGTTGAGCAAGAACGTTGGGAAAGTTCGGATGCCGAATCGTTTCATCGTGTTCGAAGCGTCTCGACAAACTGGATAAACGTTCTTTGTGTGTGTGCGTGCGTGCATGTGTGTGTGTGTGTGTGTGTGTGTGTGTGCGTGCGTGCGTGCGTGCGTGCGTGTGTGTGTGTGTGTGTGTGTGTGTGTGTGTGTGTGTGTGTGTGTGTGTGTGTGTGTGTGTGTGTGTGTGTGTGTGTGTGTGTGTGTGTGTTAAATTTGTCCCCCTGGTATGGAAAGAAAAATTAAAATAAAGTGGGGGTAGCCCGCGCCACCAGAAGGTATATCGGGCTTAAAGCCAATCGCACCATAAAGAAATAAGGGGAAGTGTTCCCAAAAAGAAAATTTTGTGGAAAAGCTAATTGAAGAAAAAAATTGTATGTATTCGGAAGCAAGGCCTGCAGGGCTTTTCCTTCTATAGTAAAGTCAGGAGATGAAGACCGTGGTAATGTTAGTGCCAAGTAGAATGTAGCAGTGAGAGCTTCCAGCAGCAAGAGCGTCCTTGTAACAAGGGGAAAGCGGGAGTGCACTGGTAGGTGTGGTTTAAAGTTCCGTGACCGACGACGTAGTGCAAGCCACAACTCGAGCCAGGCGCCTCGGCCTTGCATTGCGGACCTGTAGGCATGATCTTGAGATTGAGGCGGAAGCATCCGGTTGAAACTTTGAGCAAACAGGAGGTGAAACCAGCGATGAAAAAAGTTCTGCGCAGATACAGAAGGCGGGTTTTGTCATATCAATAGGATGACATGAACAATGGGTCTATGTGGGTTGAAAAGTTGATGCTCACGTCATAGCTGCCGAGGTAACCTCGCCTTTATTTTGGCGTAATTGCAACTATAACGTTGGGCATGCAGTGTCGGATGGGTTGTTGCGAGGAAAATGTATGCGAGCGGTTGACGTGTGGTTGGGAAGTTTCGATGAGGTATCCGGTTATGCCTGAGAAATGTCTGCGTAGTTATTGGGGGTTGGTATGACAACCGCCGATTCACGCATTATGTTAACAAGCTGTATTAAATATGCACGCGTTTTTTTTTCTAGTAGATATCTTGGGAAGTGTGCGCGTGATATTGTTGGATCTGTGCGGCTTCGTAAGTGTTGAGTGACGTGTTGCGTTCGTGGGCAATCGTTGAAGTAATGTAGATCGGCTACGCATATTTTTGTGCATGCACACCGGTCAGACATGGTTATATTAAATCGCTTGAGGTAATATTGGAAATGGCCGTGACCAGTCATTAGATGTGTTAACTTCCGATTAGGTGGAAACCATTTTGGAATTTTGTAGACGCTATTTATCCAGTGAAATAACGACGTGTTCGGCCCTTCTGTTTGCCAATATGCGTGCCAATGAGAAACCATAATTTTGTATAATTCGGACCGAACGGTGCGGATTGAATATGTAGCCATCCTCTCAGACCCAAAACGCATTGCTGAAGTTGCTAGTCTGTCTGCCAATTCATTTCCTAATATGCCTTTATGACCAGGGACGTGAAATAACCGGAAAAAGATGCCTTGTGTTTGAAACTGATAAAGAATGTTTTTGATGGCTATCACCCTCTCGTCATTATCGTTAAGGCTTGCAAGTTTACGTAGTAAGGAAAGACAATCTGTGTACAGGTGAAAAGGGGTTTGAGTGTGTAGCGTGCTGATGTACTGTAGGCATTCGGTGACAGCCATAAGTTCGATTGTGTAGGCGCCAGATGCATGTGTTATTTTATATTGTTCGGCCTTCAAAATTCGAGTTTGGTTATCCAGTATTATGTATGCTGAGCCGGCAGAAATGGAGGTAAAGGAACCGTCCGTATATGCGTGCACGACGGGTAGGCGGAAGGCGTCGTCGTGCTGCGAGGGGTCAAGTTCAGTAAAAGGAAAATCTGCGTTTTAGGCTGGGGTGATAAAGACAGGGTGCAATGTCGCGCTGGATGTGGTCGGGATTTAGCGTACGTGTGCCGTAAGGCGTGACTATTTTTTGTGTAAAGAGAGAAAATTCTGCTGCTAGGTGGGTGAGTTCTAAATCTAAGGGCGGAGCGTTAGCGATTATTTGTAATGCTGACGTTCTGGTTGTATGAAACGAGCCTGTGATAGATATTAAGACTGATCGTTGAAGTGATAATACGCGGTCTTTTAGGAAGCGTGTAGGGTGGGAAGGCCACCACGCTGGCGATGCATAAGTGAGTGAGGGAAGTAGGACCTGTCTGTATAGCCGGCGAATGAGCATGCTGTTTAGATTATGTTTGGAATGCAGAAATGCGAGGAATCGTGCAGTGAATATTTCGGCTTTAGTTTTCAGATATTCGATGTGGGAATGAAAATTAAGTGTTGTATCAAATACAACGCCAAGGAGCTTAACTGATGATTTGTGTTTTAGAAAGGCACCGTCTAACCTAACGGAGGGACGGCCCTTGATGTGCCTTCGTGTCCGTTGTTGAAGAACGTGTAGTGAGATTTGTCTGAACTGATAGTTACCTTTTGTAGCTTTGCCCATTCCTCTACAGGGTGTAAAACGCGGGTGACGTTGTTTTTAAAGTCCAATTGGGAGGTTCCAGGAAGTAATATGATGGTGTCGTCTGCATAGGCTTGTATGTGTGCGTTATGGGGTAGGTTTATGTCTAGGAGGGAATGTATGATAACATTCCAAAGGAGGGGACTGATGGGGGAGCCCTGTGGGCTACCCACCGATGGAGATGCTGTTTCTGTGCCGGTGTTGAATGGGAATGTGATGGTGCGGTTTGTGAGAAACGACTGCAGTAAAAGGTACAGGTTTTTCGGGCATCGGTGTTTTCTAAAGAAGTTGAGCACAGCTATATGCCATACACTATCAAAGGCTCCGACAAAATCTAAAGAGATGAGGAGGACTGGTTGTTTGCGGGATTTATAGTACTCTAGGTATTGTCGTAATTGATAAAGAGCTAGTGCTGCGCTGCGCGTCTTGGTGAAGCCGAACTGATTTTCATGGATGAGGTGGTTGGTGTGGAGGAAATAGTATAAACGGGAATTTAGTAGTCGTTCCAGCACTTTACCGAATATCGAATTCATTACAATAGGTCGGTATGATTTTGGATCCTGAGGGGCCTTCCAGTTTTTAGGATGAAAGTGATTTTACCGTTACGCCATGGTGTAGGGAAATGCCCTATTCTGAGGGCTGTATTAAAGACAAAATAAAAGAACTGTGGATGTAACTGATAAAGTTCCTCTACAAATATTCCGGTTAAATTGTGTGTGCGTGCGTGTGTGTGTGTGTGTGTGTGTGTGTGTGTGTGTGTGTGTGTGTGTGTGCCTTAGTAGCCGGGTTCTTTTCTTTCCTGCATGATGGCATGATTACACATTCTATTCCGCTGTTGCTGCGTTGTGAGCGTTCGCTACTACTACTCTCTCCAATGCCCATCTTGTGTGCTGTGGAGGGAATCTCATCAATGTTTTGTTTTTGTTTTCTTTTCTCGCGGGAATGAGTTCTCCGGCTACTTCACCTGAGCGAACATTTGCGTGCCTATCTTTATCGTTCGGCTAATACATATAAAGGACAATTTGGGGCTCTAAAAAAATCTCCAGGACTGCTCATCTATCGCATAGCAGGTGAACTTCTATCACTGGGTTAGTAGCCAAACCCAGGACCACGCATGCTTCGGGCCCTCAACCTTCAGCAGCCAAACGCGGGACCTTCGGAGTCGATCCCAGAACCTGAGACTTCGACCTCGGTAGCGAGGGGTTTAAATCGTGCACATTCAGCCATCGATTGAGGACCTATAGGAGTTCGACCCCGGGACCTTTGGTATTGGAACACGCGAGATACATGAGGGTTGAACCCCCGACGGTGAAGCCGGAGACATTGGTTTTCATCCCTGGGGTCTCAGTTTTCGGGCACGGTACCATTTCACAAGGCACTCGGATACGAATGACCGTTCGCAGTCAAACCCTTGACCTCTGTGTTCGAACCGAGGACACCATGGTTTGCACCTCGAAAGTCATGGGCTGTTATGCCGTGCATAACAACCCACTATATGCTGCCAAGTGTCTAGTTGCTATTTTAATTATTGTGGTTATTAGTTAACGACCTGTGTTATCATGTTTATTTATTATCATAACTAATTAGCTGTGAGAGTCATAATCACTTCATATAGACAGCAGCAGGCTCGGGTAGCATCTGGCCTCCATTTATCCCGTGGTTGGTCACGTTATAATTTTATGAAGAGTCACCATGACAGACGCGACAATATGCGAATACACTGTATTCAGTGCCTTTCCCGCCCACACATTTTTCACGGGTACAGTCCGGTGAGAAACTTAAGGCTTTTGCGTTAACATTTTTGAAACATGACAGAAATATGGAGGTCTTTCTTTTTTTTTATGTGATTGGTAATGCGACCGAACGTGTGCCTCAATGTGATCAGTACATGCGAAATAATTAGGAGGTAGAGGTGCTGGGAGGCAGAAAGTCACAGGAGAACTGGGGACACGGTAAGGATCCATCTTGGGAAGTTCAAAAGTAAACGACCGACAAGACAAGCGCTTGTGTTCCGTCTTTCCTTTTCCTCTCGGTCGTTTAGTTTTGCGCTTGCCATGAAGATGGGGACACTGACTAACTTGGATAGGCATGCAACGTCCCCGTAGTCCGCGTCCCGTAATAAGAAAAAAAAAGCTAATGCAGCTGTCTACCCTTACAATTATGACAGAGACGAAACAGAAAGGCACTCTACATATTCCCCTCACGGCTTATCTTATTTCTGCGTGTCTGTTGTAAAACGGTCGTATCTGCGAAAGCGGTGCCTTCTTTATTCTCTCTAATACGTTTGGTGTAGTCACGCTGCAAAAAAACCTTGCAGATCCCACGCACTGCGGGAATCGGCATCGAGCGAAGCACGTCCAGCGAAGGAATTGACTATGACTAATTGCTTGGCGTTCAGCCAAGTGTTACGAGTTTTATCAAAGTCTTTCCGCTGAGTGCATGATTGGGTGTATGCTTAACGCAGGTTATATCTAGGAACGTCGACAGCACCGTGGCCACTGAATGGTAACGACGTAACGTCGTTATTGCACATCACAGACGTCATTTTCGTCGAAGAAATGTGCACGCTAAGGTGCGCGTCATAAGGCTTGCTACGAAGAGTATTCCTACATGTCGAGGAAACTTGTACAAAAGCAGGGCGAGTGGTATTGGCCTCGAGATCTTGGAGTGGCGCCCTCTCGCGTGTGACGTCAGAGCGGGGACTCCGATTTCAACCGCGCTGCAGCAGCCGCTGCTCCTGTACGCGTATCGTCTGCTTCACGTGAGAACTTTGTCGAACGAACAGCCTCGCGACGGTCAACTAACGCCTGCAACGATTGTTTTCGAGTGTAATCTTGAACTTGTTTTAGTTGCGGCCCAATCGACCGGGCCAAGAAATCCCCCGGATGGCCGACGAGTGCGCCGATGCCACCGACCGCATTGCTCGTAAGAAAGTGAAACTATGTGTGAGTGTTCGCGCTCGTTATCTTGTTTCCGCCGTACGATACTAATTAGTTTGGGTGTTTCTTTCGATATTACAGTAAGCGTGCCGTTCTCGAGCATCTACAAGTATGTAGATAAAGCTTGCGAAACGTCGCGGTGTCTCATCGAGGGCGAGGCGGTGTACGACGCAGGCCACGTTGTTGAATGCGCGGTCGAGGCCGTCAACGGAGGTCGCATCACCGTCGCCGCTCTCGTCCTCCAAACAAGTGGACTCACCAACCCACCGCACAACGTCTCTGTCGTGATCGACAGCAGTGAAGTGGCCAATGCTCGCTGCTCGTGCAAAGCAGAGTGAGGCAATGTCAACGTGTAACATAACATAGAATTTATGTTCACTGCTGGTCTGCAGTTGGTGTCGAGCTCATATCGCCTTTTGCATTGTGTTAATGTTTCTAAATTAAGAGGCAAGTTCACTATTGAGACTAGTTTGAATGTTTAATGTTGGCACCATGAAATATTTAATTGCGGCACCATTTCTATTATTTCTATAAATGAAAAGAGACTTCGTAGGTGACTTCGTGGCTTCGTAGGTAAAATACGTATGTACACCATCCAGACGCAGCCGTAGTCTCATACATCCTGCGCCGCTCAGCTGAGCTCACGAGGCGCGCTTACCCGCGAGGCGATTCGGAGGCCGCGTCGTCGGCTCCTTGTCTAGGGGCCTTCGCGGCAGGTTGTGGGACGGCACCGCACCTGGTGTAAGTCGCCTATGCTTATAGCCTGCGTGCAATAAACGGCTTAAGTATTGGCGAGGCGCTTAAACACGGTCACAAACTTACCGAAGAGTGGCGCGTACGGTGGGTAGCAGAAGTCACTGTCCGCGAAGTGTTTGCTGCACACGGTCGATGAAGGCGTGGGGCGCTTTCCCATTCTCAGCTTGACCATCCACTTCTTCTTCAGCTTTGGGTCCTTAGGATAGTTGTGAAAGCTAACGCCTCTTTCACGAGCGGACGAAGTGCACTGAGGCACAGAGCAGTACTTCACCATTGCGCAGCACTCGCCGCGGAGACAAGCGGCCGCAGTTCTAAAAAACAAAGAGCCGTAGTTCTAAATGAACGTTAAAAGCAGACCCACGGTTGTTCGAACAGCGTCAGTAGCCACCATACGCGAGATAACCAACTGAACTGCTTTTTTATTGAGATTTACCGCAACGGTGGCTTCAACACGGCGCTGGGCCCACGTAGCAGACGAAAGCGCGCGAATCCCCGCTCTGACGTCATACAGGCGCCGTTCGCAGCGCCGCCATCGGTCGCACACCAGGCGAATAGTCTTGGGTTTTTTGTGAAATTTTGACTCGATCAGAAGTCGCACAAAATGCGTTTTCCCGCATCGTAGAGCATTCCTCTACTTATTGCGCGCCTTCCTGAATAAAAATACGGTCTCTCAAAATCTTGCCCAAAATGTCAAAAAAGGTAAGACTATAGTACTGGGTTTTTTGTGAAATTTTGACTCGATGAGAAGTCGCACAAAATGCATTTTCCCGCATCCTAGAGCATTCCTCTACTTATTGCGCGTCTTCCTGAATAAAAATACGGTCTCTCAAAATCTTGCCCAAAATGCCAAAAAAGGTAAGACTATAGTCTCGGGTTTTTGGTGAAATCTTGACTCGATCAGAAGTCGCA